>JAQGBX010006576.1:0-12333 GCA_034698745.1 Megaphyllum sjaelandicum
TAAGCACTCCACGTCCACTAACCACTATTTTTGGCATTAGATTGTCCGTTAGCTTAGGAAGTTCAGCTGGCAAACTTTCATCCTCGATAGTAAACACGCTTTGAAATTGGGAATTAAGCATGCTGGCAGTAGCTGTTTCGTTAATACCAGCTTGTTTGTTACTTTGTTACTTACTACCTTATAGTTGCTACCTTATAGTAGCTTATATGGTTTTAACTCAAAGAAAGAAAAACGAACATAAACATTTTATTTTGAAATAGTTTACACTTCAAAATGCTCGTCCATGTTTTCAACTTTTATTCATAATACTTAGATTTTTTTTAGATTTTAATATTTAGAATGTAGTGGAATAGACACATCATGGCATTTTCACCATTTTGCCAGGAGGTGAACACCTCCTCTTGGAATTCTGAGGTAAACTGTATGCATGTATAAAGTACAGTATACATATGTTCTCTGTGACCACTGCTTTTTAAACCTTGTGTACGACCTTAAAGGAATCTTCATTAACTTTGAACATACGCCGCCCGTTTATTCGTGGCGCTTTCATATGACAATACGACTATATTTAAGTCGCTTTGTATATACGCTTGATTTGGTCGTAAGAGAATATTTGGTGCATTTCCATCCGAGTGGCTTCACCCTTTGCTCGGAAGAGGTACTATAGCTCATTCGGAAATATCTAAGAAGTTTTGCTGCTAGAAGCTTAGGTAAAGAGCTGCGTACGTCGAGCAAAAGCTGGCTTATTTGCTATTCATTGTTTGACAAACAAGCAATCCGTCATGGCGAGCTTTTTTCTTGAAAATTCGGCTTAAGAAGCCATATAGGTTCCTCAATTTTGCCGGTTCTCGTCAAAAGCAAGTTCGGACTCTTTGATGGGCTTGTCTCTTGACGTGACATCTATCTTTCAATTTGTGCGCGAAGAAACCGAGCGTCTTGTTGTGGTTTCCGGCATGCGCTGACCATTGTCCCAGATTTACTTACGCGGTCCACTAGGCTCCGGTGTACGCAAGTCCGAGGAATTGGTTTTTTATGACGGCACCGTTTTCCTGTTTTTTTTTTAAAAAAAAAGTAAGTTTGGATGGTCGGCGACGAGCTTGTCACGGGCAACAGCTGACGCCTTCACACGATTCTGACAAGTCCAGATAGACGCTGGTCATTTCGGCTGCAACCCGGCCACCAGCGCGCGATTGCATGCAGCCATTGCTTGTAAGCTGATACCATCTTCTATCTGTAAGAAATGGGGTTGAATTAGTCCATTACCATGCTCTAGCACTGCATTATGTGCGCGTCCACGTAGACGAGATAAAAAAATGATTTTTTCGGGGGTGCTCTGATGGTGGGGCTTTTCAGTGCCAAGACATAGCAAGTTCTTTTTCTCGACTTCCCTTTGCTAGCTCTCCCGTCGCCTATCTCGATGGAGACCGAGGCAGTTTACGTTTTTCCTCTTCCTTTTTTTACTTCTTCTCAAGATTGCTACTTGCATATAAATCTTGCGGGATAATCCTGTTTTACTGCAAAACACGATTCAGCTATTGATATCGTTATAATGGAAAAGCGTTTGTTTTTATGCATTTCTTAAATGGGGGATCATATCAGCTGCTGCTTAAACTTCTCACTCGTCCTTGCCAATATGGGAGGCACTAGCTCTTGGCTGCTTCCAGAAGAAATAACAAAACATGTTTTGTGCTGGGTTTGGGGGAGAAGAATGCATCGGTTTGTGCCGGTTATATTGGACGTTGGTCTTTGCGATGATTGCATGAGTTTCACGATATTGCGCGGCTGAAATAAAATCAACATGATTTTTGGTATGCGTATTTGTAAATAAGTAACCATTCAGTGGCTTTGAGGCACGTTTAATGGTATCTTAACTCGTGAGTTTTAACTTTAAACGTTAAGTACCGGTTGCACCAACAGAGTTTAAGAATCGCCCAGGGTTAACCTACGGTGTAACCGTAGGTTAACCCACCGTTGTATTGCACAAGCACGGTTTGGGAAAAAAATTAAGAGAAAGGTTAAGCCAGTCAGTAGGCAGGGTTATAACCTTGGGTTATTAGGAAAAACAACATGGCGGCCCCTACAAACGAATCTGATGAAGCTAGGGAATAGTATAAGCTACACCATCTGGTCACCCAGACAGGTGAAACCAGAATGCGCAATCTGGCAGCATTGATTAAAGTTAGTTCCTTTTCTGAAGACCGCCATGGCCAATTTATTATAGGAACTATCCCAGCATTCGCCTGGAGGGATTGTGGGAAATCCTGAAAAGCCACAATCAAGGATTGCCAACATGAGAATCAAACTCGTGTCCACCGAATACAAAGCGAGAATGGTAACCAATCAGCCACCTTGCTCGGTAGTTTTGTTTGTTTGTTAGTATCAGATGTCTGGCGAACATGACGTCAACAATAAAAACTGCAGTGTCATCGAAGTTTGGATTAAATACTATTTCAAGTACATGTGTACAGGCTGAGTATTAAGTCAGTACCTCTGGAATATCATCAATATGGCAAAATCTAGCAATAATTTGATTACACAGGTGAATAGGAAGTGATAATGTGAGGATTCAAGTGAATCTATCGCACTTGACATTGCCCATTACGTTCGTGGATTCTGCGATTTTAAAAATATTAACCGTTAGGGATAGGTCAGAAAGGTCAATTAGAAAGTTGTAGGGCGTCATAAAATTAGTTTAATAGCACCATTTGCAACATTTAATTATCGATCGCCTTAAAAAAAATGATTTCTGGGCTTCTTGCATTTTTGCATCCATACATGGAAAGGTGTTACAAGTTTTATCGGGAAATTCCCCGTTATAATGTACTTTTTTTCCATATTGTCGGGGACGGGGACTAAGTAAGTTCGTAGTATCATAAATTCATATACAGCGAATATTTCTTAATGAGATTCCACTGAATTTCCTAGTTCGCGGACAGCTTAATAAATCAACTAAATAAAAAGTGGAGACATAAACTTTAATTCTTATCTCATATCAACGGTTTTTTACCCTTTTCTTATGAAATATCATCATTCTTACATTCCAAGGCAACTTTCTTTTCACATTACTAACATATTTATTTCTTTAAAAAAAACCTCATCTTCTGATAAAACAAAAGACAATGGAATATGCATGATTACTCTTTATAATGTGGCGAAGTATGACCTCAGTGGCTGTTTATCACTGCAAAGATATGGCCGTAACACAAAGCATCTTCTGGTTACTAATGCGAATGTAAATGAAAGAGTTACTTAGTTGTATTATTTTTTCATGAAATATTTCAACGCAGTCTACAACCTTGTACCCGCAGTGCTGAAAGTTATAATACTTTCATTTTAAGAAATGATGACAGCTTTTAGATATATTTTTCCAGTTGTGGTTTGATTCATCCACTAAAAGGTATTGGAATATTTACACTTGCTGTTTTGCATTATTTTCCAATTTTAATTATTTTTGAAAAATACACAGATAATTTAACATAAAAAATGAATAACTTAAGTAGATAAGTAAACTTCAAAAGGGAAAATAAATTCCTCAAAATTGGCTGGGACAATACTTTGGCAATACTAAACTATGGTAGCTTCAGTTACAGTATATCGATTTTAGTGAGCATAGACTCATTTTTCTAGACTTACTACCGTCTTAAATCGAAAATTGACATTTTTTGAATTGTTACTTCTAATTTTTTGATGCGATAGTATGGTACATGTAAAATTGTATATAGGGATCATGCATAAAGGACAGTCCTGTATTTTTCCAGGTTTTTAGACCCCACCTCCCCCTGTCCGCCCTTGTCCTGTTTATGTAATTCCCCCTCCTCCCACATGTCCCGTCCAATTTTAAGAAACAGCTTGATGATTACATAGGAAATTTTTAATATGTTCTTTATAAATTTTTACATTGAAAATATTGCCATTAGTGAACCACAGACCTGCAAAATATTATAGGGAATAGGGAATTTCCTCTTACCAAATACCAAACCACCCAGTCTAAAATACCAAAATGAACTCTTCCTCCATTCAGGGGCAGTTTAAGCACAAGTTGACATCCGGACGTCCGCCTGTCTCTTTTTTACATACACCTTCCCCCGTGATCCGATATGAGTAGCAACACTGCAGTACATGCTAGTTATCAGTGATTGCCACTAAATGTTCAAGGGGAATTTTTTTTTTCCCCAAAAATGCATACAAATTGAGTATTATGATGGATATTTTTTTTTGAAACTACACTATATAATTTCACACTACTCAATTTCACCTTACCATACATATAAATGCGCAGTGTTAACTTACTGTTGCGAAAGTCCCGGGTAACACTATGAAATTCGCGGTTCCTCGCCCATCACTAAATAGTTTTTGGTGGCAAGACTGTTTTGACCGAATAATGATCCTGGACCGCAGACAAGACTTTACGGTGTTTACCCAAAGTCGTCTTTTGTCCATTGTGTTTTCGTCCATCGGCCCTCTTTAGTTTATCGATGCCAATGGACCCATAGGCGTTCCAAAAAAGCAACTGCGCTGATTGAACGAGTGCCTTAGCCCCCGAAACACCACTCTCCGGGCATTCCAAGACTATCCCATTCTTTTTTTTTTGATTTCGCCTGGCTGCTCGCGCTTGCATTTCGTATAAAGTTGGAAATGGGGTCCAATCTTGAAACGTCATTAAGAAATTTATTTTACTGGGTTTATGTTCGAACTTCTGTTCGCAACGTAATATGTGCGGACGGCCCCTCAATGAGAAAAAGAGATTTGAGCTTTCATCGTTTACAATTTATAGGAAATGCAGTAAAGATCAAATCGAAGCCATTTCTTCACATTACAGTTGGTCGGCACCCGCCTACCCCCAGACGGGTTTTTTTTTTTTTTTGGGTTGAAAAGTCATAAAAGAAATCTCGCCCTTTTGCAGTCTTTAAAGGCGCTTTCCTTTGCTATATCTGGCGGCGCACATTTCTGTTTTCTCTGGAGGAATTGCTGAGATGGGAGCTGCCTTTGGAGGCCAGTGCTACACGGCGACAATCGAAGCTTTTCTATGCACAAAAACGAAGATAAAAGGCGTTGGATAATGGAAACCTTCGTGCTTTTGGACCCGGGTTTTTACGAGAAACATGCTTTCTTGATTTCAATTTCGACTAGAATACGTAGACGAAAACATGCACCCGAAAGAAGTTGGCTTGCATCGGTAGTGTAATGTAATCACCAGATAGATAGAAATCAATAATGAAAAGATGGCCGAAATAGGTCGAGCGCAGCTATTTTTAAGCTGATCTTCGAGAGCATGGATTCGGGAATGCAAATGGAAGATCGGCAGCCACCATTTTCGGAATATATCGATATTTTATTGCGGGAATTTCGTCGCAACTGCATGCGAGGCGGAAATTTTCGAAACGATCTTTGGTTCGTCGTTGGTGCGAATCGTTTTCTTGGAATAAAATTTAGTTTTAGTTGTGAACTGCCTTTCCAGCTTTTCAACTGCCTGTTGTTTTTATATAGCTCCGTACTGACTACGGCAAACGGCAAACGGGTTGTCAGTTTGTGGAAAAATTGTTACGAACATTTTCGGACAAACGAACAAACAAAAAATGACCAGGGACAAACCAACAAACAAAAAATGACCTGGGACAAACCGTTTGTCCTTCCTGGCGTGTGTCGGTAACATCAAAAGAACACAAATGGTTGGTTTCACGTTAGAACTAATTCACGTGGTTTGCTGCTCTTGGAGATATCAGCATGAAATTTTCATAAGCGGAAAAAGTCCGCAAGTGGAATAATGTTCCATAAGTATATGATTAAGCAGATGATTGCTCTTAAATCGTACGTTTGGCAGATGCGTTTGTTGAAAATGGTTTGCCATAGTGTGTACACCCCGTTTGTTGAAACTAATTTGGACAAACGGATTTTGGGCAAGCCGTTTGTGGTTTTTTGTTTGCCGTTTGTCGTAGTGTGTTTAGGGTTTATCACGTGGCAAGGCATTGCACATGTCCAGGAACAGGGGTCGAATTAGTTTGGGAATTCTCAACAAAAATGGTTGGTTTCACGTTGAACTAATTCACGTGGTTTGCTGCTCTTGGAGATATCGGCATGAAATTTTCCTAAGCTGAAAAAGTCCGCAAGTGGAATAATGTTCCATAAGTATATGATTAAGCAGATGATTGCTCGAAAATTTGCTCGACCTATTTCGGCCATCTTTTCATTATTAATTTCTTATTTATCTGGTGTGTTCGGGGTTTATCACGTGGTAAGGCATTGTCCAGAAACATGGGTCGAATTAGTTTGGGAATTCTCAATTGATCAATTAATGATATAGTTTAAAGTATCCAATTGAAACATATCGGAAAATAAACACGTTACGAAAAAATGTTCTAGTCAAAAGTGGCTTGTTTTGAAGGGGATCACAATAGACGCTATCTGTTTTAGCATAGAAGGCGCTGCTTGCTGTAGGTAAAGTCAAAGTCAAAACTTTTCTTCAATGTAACCAATTAATTGTTATTGCATATAAGAATTGTTACGTTCCTGCTATTCGGGATATTTTTTATTTGTAAATATTGACTTCTCACAGGCGCCATCTTAGGAAGCTTTCCAAAATAAACAACTTGTTTCTAGAATTTCTTTTAGTAAGGAACCACTTTTCAGCAGATTATTTAAAATGAGACACCTGGTGTATAATCAATAATAAACTGTGTTATTTCATTGTTAAGTTAACATAATCCACGTGTAAAATCTGAGAAAACATATCAAGTATGCACCTAGTATTATTATCTGATGTTCGTACGGATTACATTTCTGTACAATGTACTTTTGATAATCTTTCGCGAAATTCAAAGGGGTAAATCCTCGTAATGCAAGGGGTTTTTTTTCCAAACGTTTTTTTTTTTTTTTTTTTTACAACAGATACTCTTTTTGGCATAATGCGGAACATTTCCCTTCGCATATTACGTATCCACTTTAATCGCTTAGTGCGCACTGAAGTCCGCCATTTTGGATCCTGGCCAGTGCAGCTAGGGAAGGGGTTGACGCTTTTAAAGACGGATCGTCGCCAACACCTAGGCCCATTAAAGGCGCTAGATTGTGCTGTGCTTTTAATTTTTCTATATAGGAGCGATAAAATTTTACGAGCATCGTTTCTATAGTTTCCATTGTAGGACATTTTCTAGATTGCAACCTTCGCACACGTGTAACTCTCGCCTGTCTATGGATTTCGTAGCACGAGTAACCCGTAACAAAGACGTTTTATGCGTTACCGAAAGAAAGGTAATCAGCACTAATGCTGGCCCCATTTGGGGTAAATTTTTGTGGCCCATATTTTTTTAATACCGTTTTAGCCGTAATTTTCCCCCTTTCTCTGTTAGCGCTCTCGTCCGGGGTAATTGTCTTTCCGAACGAAAACGCGCCGCACTATTTCAATTTTGAATCCATAACCATAAAAAGCGTATATTACGAATTTTTATAACTGTGGAAAAACTATCAGCATTATGCGAAATATGAATTATAATTGGAGCCAACAGCTATCGTTTAGGCCCATTAATTTATTATACGATCATGACACTGTTTATGATGGTGCAGGGGGGCCATCAAGCTCGGGCTACGTGTTTGATAAGTAATGGGCTCGGATTTGACATTATTAATTTTATGTAAATCACGAGAAACTGCCGAAAGTCAGCTATTTTTGGCATGTTTATTGTGCATTGGCTGTTAAGCGTGTCAGCGCTGAAAACACTTCGCCGCCTTCGTCCTAATGGCGCCATGAATTGGCATGGCTGCCTGCGCACTCAAATCAAACTGCTAATTCAGTTTTTTTTATGTTTGCTTTCGGGTTAGCGCCACTGTCGCCGTATTGGAGCAGCGTTCAGTCACGTGGTTGAAATTGCGGTTTTTTTTGGGGGAGCTTTACTTTAAAATTGGCAAAATTGCAAAAAAATCACGAAACGAAAATGGAAGCAGCGTAACAAAGTGTTCGAAATGTATGAAGGACGAGAAAAATGTTATATACATTGGCAGAATTTGCGTGAAAATTCTTCTCTGATAGTGTATTCCAAAGTGCAGGCAGTTTAGCGTTCTGGTGCATTGGTCTCTAAACAAGTTTGACGCCTGGTTTCAATTATAGTTTGTTTAACATACTTAAAAAATTCTTGAAAATAAAAAAATATAAATGTACGGGTTATTAATGTTTATAATACATGTACATGTCCTGTATAATGGACGCACATTGAATTTGGTCTTAGGTTAAAGCTGACCCCTTAACTAAAATAAGATGGCATATCTGCAATACTCTCGAGTTATCAGTGATTGCCCGCATTTAGGCTGCGGGATTGCAACTACAACTGTATCGTAAAACCTTGCTAATGTGGGATAATTTGGAAAAGATTAATGCTGATTAATCCTTGATCAGGGTAACATAGTCAATAACCGCTATGTACAGGGGGAATCGTTGACAACAAGTATGGATTCTAGGAGGGGAAAATGCTATGAATTTGTCGTTTGACCTCGTTTCACTTTGGCAGCATGTTTCAACTTTGCACTGGAAACGGTGTAATGTCACCCTAGTGTCGCATTTTTACGTAAAGGCTAACAAAGCCAGTTTTAGATAAATTAATAACATGAATGGGATTTTCATAACATAAAAAAGTAGGTCACGGGTTCTTGGGGATATCTATTTTCACTTGCGGATCCTCTTCACTTCTGATAATTGTTTTACGAAGACGATGATCCGTATCGCTGACTTTCCATAAGATGGCACTTCTGGAAATGGCGAAGGGCACTGAATGAAATAATATTCCACTTTTTTACCCTTCTGATAGCGCCATCCACGGATGAAGTGGTCACTTGATCGAAGTTTCTGACCAAGACAAATTGGTCAACTTTTTGTCTTTATTCAGTGACTGCATCCTTCATCTTATTTTCTCCTGTCCTCCAGTTGGGGCTCATTGAGGACATAAGGTGAAGTTCAATAGGGCCCTCTTAATGGGTCCGCTGATGTATGGCTTTGTAACAACCTTGTGATTTGACAAGCAATTTTTTGTGGTTGGATCCGTTAATTGTATGATGTTACGGAGTTGGGAAGCCACATGTGCGATTCGTATAATTATTGTCAAAATTAGAGGCGATTGTACTTCATTTCTCGTGTTATCAATGTGTATACAATGTTATCAAAATGGCTATTCCCATACATAATCATTAAGCTGAAAACAATGAAAAATGTAAATTTCTGAGAAAAGAATAAGACAGGGACATTCAAAATGCTCACCAAGTATATTTTATCAAATTAATTGTGATTAGGCCTATAAATAGTAGTTAATATCATAATCCATTAAATTTATTAACCCATCCATTTACAATAAGACACTGTATATATTTTTGCATTTTTCTGCGTGCAATCGATTTGCATGCAAACGGAAACGCAATTACTGGGGCCTGATTTTAATTTTACTGTTTTGTAAAGCATAACTTTATTGATTTTAATTGCTCAATGCAGGCGGTGCTAATATGTTCCTACGCACTGCCTTAAGATTAATAGTTGTTAAAAAATTCTTATTGGTGCCATTATAGCCTTGAATTAAAACTGGAGGGTGCCATTATTAAGTGCCCTCCAGATGGATATACATGAAAAGGAAGTAAAGGAATATGCCAAATATACAACTTTAATTAAATAGAAATCATTAAATGTGAATCTAAAATTAAATTAGTTTTTCTACCAAAGCCATGCACGTATACATGTATATTGGTAAACTACAAGTACATGTATATCATATACAATATTTATGTACTGAATATATTATATTAGGTGGCTTTACGGGCCATGTACACACAAAACAATGTAATTTATTCAGTTTTTATAATTACATGACTTTTATTAATTTTTACGTAATTTAATTGTGAATGATGCAATAATAATCATGACGGTTAATCTAACAGTTTTTAGAGAAACTTAAATTTATGCCATGGTCGTACGATGTTGATAATCTATTAATTGCATCATGCATTACATAATACAGTACATTGCATTAAACTAGGTGGAAATTTACATGAAGTAATCACTATCTGAGATCTTCATAATAACAGTACCATTTAATGGACTGCTAAAATAGAACCGTCGATCCACTCCACATTTTCAGTTAAAATGTATAGCGCTTGTTACGAACTTACTCTTCTCGTAATTTATCTTCAGTAAGCCTGTGGCAGGAAGCTTTTAGTACTGGTGTCTGCATTATTTTTTATTCGCCATTTTTGCAAGTCATCGAGCTTTATTCGACAGTGTGAAGCTAGGCTATTGGCATTTTTACTGTCCAATTTTTATCGGCACTTTTATTGAACGTTAAATTTTCATAAATCAACCCTTTTTATATGGACATTTATCTATTATGCCGTAAGTAAAAAAAATAATTTTCGGAACTTGTAATGGGTCGAGATGGCCCCTGTGCCTGCTCATTATGGATTTTTCTCACGTTTGCTTTCCATAAGAAAAATGTGTAGCTGCGTGTTGCCCTGTTTTCTTTATTGATTTAGCTTTTTTTAACGCTTGGCTGCGCTCCTAAAATCCATTTCGATCAATATCTTACCATTCTCTATGATTAAGTAAGGAACTGTTTTCCAGGCAGGATTTCACCTATCGAAAATCTGGAGATTCGCTTCGTTAACTCGTCCTCCAAACGTCTTAGTTGGCGATATCGACGTTTCCAAAGATGGCGAACGCAGTTGCAACTAATTTTTCTCATGCCAATCGACCTACTGAGAATACTGAAATAAACTTATGGGCTGCCTGTTTCAAATAGTTTTTTGTTCTGTCTAAAAAAAGCCCATTAAGGAGACATAATTTACATCGCTAGCATTCGCTGGAAAACAAACTTTGCAGTTTCTAAGTTGAATGCTGCAGTCTGTCATTATGTCCTCGTTTCAAGCAGAAACCTGGATGAAACTGTGAACACAATGCTCCAGTCTTTTTTAACCATGGAAGGAGTCGTTCATTTTGATAAAATCCATAGACTATTGCCGTTTAAATCACTCAGTTTTTTGGGGTGGTGGATTCTAGTAAAAATCAAGATGGCGAAGTAAAAGTAAGGCACGACCATTGAAACTATGTTATCTGTCATAAATCGCAGATTCTTACAAAGTTAATTCAATGAAGACATTACTTAAGGCGCTCAATCCTCATCTAAAGAGATAATGAAAGAGATAATGAGAAATTGTGATATCTCAACAAGTCATTGACTCGTAAAATAAATTCAATAAAGAAAGGATTTTCCATTTGCGTAGGTGGTTACTTCACTTGACGTTTTATTATTAGATTTCTACATGTCAGCGCTGGTAAAACTGCAAGAAATTAGTTATTTCGGATTCTTGAAAAGAAGAATTATTGGGCACGTCATGTTGGCCTTTTACTTTTTGTGTTTAGTATAAGTAAACGTACATGTACAGCGGAGTAATTAGTGATATTTTACACTTATTGTGACGCTATTTGTGATATTATTGGGAAGCTTGTTTACGATGTTAGCTTTGCCACAATCGCCACTGGTTGAAGGTGGCGCTGCTAGATATTCAAATATAATTCAGTAATTCGGGGATTTTAGTTTTAAAATTGATCATTGAAGCACTGTTGTATACCCTTGAGGTTTGTCGTAATTGAAGCTAGGTTTGAAAATGAAATTCATAAAATGTATTTGTTCATTAATTACAATTAAACTTTTATTTGTGATTTATTTGACCCTGCAGGTTTTCGAGCGCTTTTGTATATTAAAGCAGTATTCGCGGTCATTAAATAATTTGACCTCTACGTCAGACTATGAAGTTGAATTGCCAGTTTAATTTGTGATTGCATTCTAACTATGTTTTCGATGTCATTTGCACAGAATTTTATAATCCTTAATTGGTAATTCATTGGGATCAGCGTGGTTTGTGTTTATGGCTTATGCATTTTTAAACCGTGCACTAAAGACTTTGTTTAGCACCCCATTCTGATTTTTAATGAATGTACTCAAATGCTGCTGCTGGTTCATGCCCAATACAAGAATAATGCCCGTGAATGTGTTGGAAACTGGTGGACATTTTGAAAATCCGTTGAGGAAATAAATTTGAAACACAAAAATAAAATCGACGAAAACGATATATTTCAAAATTATTTCAGTATTACAGGGAATACTGTATTTATAGTTTTGCACGTATTTCCAGTTTTCTACTCATCATCATTAGTTATACATGTAGGTTTAATGGTCGTTTATGTGGTTATTGGTTCTATACTTACCAAAAATCATTTAGTCAAAAAATGCAAAAAATACACTGCAAATCAAAACATCTTATATCCAGATGCGTTAGCATCTTTTTTCCTTGTCCCCGAAATAAGACAGA
>JAQGBX010006577.1:0-12331 GCA_034698745.1 Megaphyllum sjaelandicum
AATGAGGTGTACCAAATGGCACTTCGCGGCTTGGCGAAGTGCCATTTGGTACACCTCATTTGAAATGCATTACCAATTGTTTGCCCGGTAGTTGGCGCTAGTGGTCGTTTTAATTTTTTAAATTATAAGTACCAACGAATGCAAACCCATGGACCGTAAAAACGCGTCCTGCACTAATCATGATAGGCTAATGTGCATGTGCAAAGGAATTACGCGGAATGTTTTACCAATCACAACGCATGCAGTGGCGCCACCAAGCACACTGGCCATCACGCTGATGTCAGCGTTCATTGTGCGCCCCAAAGCTGGAAACAAGAAGCTAAAAACAAGCACGAAAGAAGCTGAAAGATTAAGCACTTCAAAAGTAAGCATTCTTTGTGTTCGCACCCCAATGCTATTCCCATTAGTTTCCTTGTACTTACACCACATTCAACAACAGCACAGGCAACCATTTTTGGAATTGTATTAATGTACCTTAACCAGTATACCGCAAAGTACCCCACTATGTGTGATCTGGGCGGGGCAAGACCGCGTCGTCTGCTTGTGAAAGTTATCTTCATTATGCATGTATTGATGAATCTATCGAAGGCAAATCGACTGCTTCAAAATAAATTGTCACGTGAATAGCTATTGTTAATCCCACATCCTTTAAATAGGTCTAGAAACTGCTCGAAGCTATGCAGTTAGTTGACGACACTGCTGCAATTGTTTTTTGAGTTTTACTAACGAGAATGGCATACGCGTCAAAAGCATTCTCGGGCTTTTTGTTGTCTTCGACAAAATGCAATTACAACTAATTTTCTACCAATTAGTTGTGCAGCAGGAATGCAAATGATCCCCTTCCGTACGTTCAAGTACGCCATTATGGATAATGGTTTCAATATATTCAATGGCTTCAACGGTGCTGGTGAATTATTCTCAATTATACCTTGTTTCGGCCTAATGGAGTGCACTTATGATTGGGGTTAATTACACTAGGTGCACAAAACGGCCCATTAATTAGGTTTAAAGCGTTTCGCTTGCCCCGAAGATGCTTTCGTATTCGGGCAGACGTGAAAGACATTTTAAATCTTGCATGAAAATACAAGTAATAATGGAATAATTTGTGTTTATTGCCCTTAGTCTCGAAGGAAAAGAATTTTGGAAGCATTGACATAGTTTGCATACATGTGTAGGAAGCACGAACCGAGTATTAATGGCAAAAGTCAGCTTCTTTTCTCATAATCACATTAGTTATCTGTAAAATAAGGAAGAAATTAACCCAGTGAAACAAGCCTACCGAAAATTGATTCAGTAAAAGCAGCTATTAATTGGCACTTAAGTTTTTTTTCTTCTTTTTTATCGTGAAAATTCTATTAGTGCAATTTAACTTAGCGAGATTGCCTTGAAGGCAATTGAAAAATTGACTACAAGATTGTTATCAATATACATGTAGGCCATTCTCCTCAAGTGGGAGAGAAATTGAAATACAATAAAACCTGTTAAGAGTGATGACCATAAATATGCTATGTTGGTCACTGTACAGATGATTGCATTTTGTTTTGCTGGAAGACTCCTTTTCCAGGAATTCCTCAGAATGCATCACAAATGGCGATGCAAATTTGAAATTCTATCTCATTGTCCTAATGTAGTTAAAGTGCGCCTCTAAACATCAATGTGTGATGTGTGTTTTGTTGCATATAAATGGTAATAGATAAAATGACTACATTCCATTTCAAATATTTTGCACGATTTGTGTGATGAATTATTCAATTAATCAGATGGATATCATGTATTGCAATCCTAACGGAATAATAACTTTCCAAAACGTTACTATAGTAAAACCTGTTAAGAGTGACCATCAAAAAAATGAAATGTTGTTCACTGTACACAGGTGGTCACTATACAAAGAATGCCTTCATTAAATTTAAATAATGAACATGTACACTGCACTTATACATGTAGACTGTAATACGCGTAGTAAAAACCACAAACCCAAAAAATTACAAAATCATCATGTTCAAGGATTAAAGCAAGATGTAACGTGACTCATCCGTTATTTGGTCACTTTCTAAGGTACATTGTCAATGTAAAAATTGCAAAAAAGACAACACACACTGGTCACTGTACACAATAGACAGATGGTCATTGGTCACTATAAAGAGAATTTTTATGAAGGAAATGTACACTAGAAAAAACAATATTCTGAAAAGTGGATAACATAAACAGGTGTCACCACTCAAAGGTGGTCACTTTTCCAGGTTTTACTGTACATAAACAAGGTTTCATTATGGTTCCAAGTATAATCATTTTTTAAACAGCGTGGTTGCACATCTTAAAAGGGTATCAGTTGAATACCAATTAACTATCAGTTAACTATCAGTTTTCAATTAATGATTGTTTTTTCCATAATGATAAGTTTGACAAATGCATAGCCTAAGTTAATCAAAGTTAGTTATGCCGGTTCATGAAACATGAGTTTAATTAAACAATAACATTTAGTACAATGAGTCTGTTGTCATGCAACTTGATAATTAAAAAAGAATATTAATTCAAATTATATTTTTTCTGATTCTTGAAAGTTAGTTTGCTCATATGCAACATGAGTTTAATTAAACAATAACATTTATTATATTGAACCTGTTGTCATGCAACTTAAAATTTAAAAAAACATTAATTCAAAATTTGTTTTCTGATTCTTAAAAGTTAGTTTCACTTCATTTTGATCGATCGTCACGTGACAGTTTCCCGGGTGAAATTGTTACAGCAGCAAAGCTGCTTAATTACATAAAAAGTAATGCAACCGGTTGAGCTACAGTAATCGCAATCTAGGATGAACATGTAATTGCAATTAAAGTATCTGTGCTTAAGCATTTCAGTCTAATTAATTGAGTTTTTTTCCTGCAAATGATTCGAGCTTTTTTCACGTTGTTGTTTTGGAAACCTCTAATTAATTATTTAGTTAAAACAGCCTAACCTTTGGCATACTGTACTTTATATTTCATTTATTCGCTTTTTTTATTCTCCTTGTAAAACAATCATTATCTTGATGGGATGTGTCCATTTATAATTTAAAGTTAAAATCCTTAGAGAAACGAGAATTTTCACTTAAATTAAGTGAACTTGGATAACTCAATAGCTATTACATTTCGTGTTTGAAGAGCTTACTTCCGATCATGGCAATTTGGTTAATTGAGTCAGTTGATCTTACCTGGAATGTTTTGCTCAGATTTATTTATCTGGTATTGTGCATCCTCAAATACAGAAGACTTCCGATTCTCCAGGGAAGCAGGGAAATGAAATTCCCCGGATAATCGATTATGCTCTGGATAATTCGCATAGTAAGAGAAAACTTAAAAATATATAACTTTAACTTACATACACGTGAGGCTTGGGTGTCTCGGTACTGATTGTATGTGACTAGACTACTTAGTTAATCCCACCCTGGCTAATCCGGAACCTAGACTGTAATCATAACTGTAATCGTAAAAAGGATGATGGTGATCCTAATGCTTTTGCACTGATGCTGACGACGACTAGAAGACAGGAAATAACCATCAAGAAATTGGATCTTAGGTAATTACCACAGGAGCAAACTGGAGTTTCAAAAAGTTTAACGGAAAAAAAATGATCAATAAAAAAAAAATAACTCTTTTGCCTTAGCTAATAATGACCAAATCGACAAATGGACTCGATATTATGTTATGATAACTCGCATACTCGTGGCAAAAATCTTTAATAATCGAAGTGCTCTGCAGTTTTTCGAATCTTAGTGCTGAATTGACCTTTTATTGGCATAGCAACATATACCCTTAATGCGAGGCGCACAATCGCTGCAAGCTTTTCAGTTGCACATGGACGAATTTAACCGGCATATTAAAATCCCTTACGAAATTAAGGTAAAATAGCTTTCTCTTTCTCAATGCTTTCGAAGCTCCATAAACGAGATATTTTTTTGAAGATAAATAATGAGATTCAACATGCTCCAGAACTAATCCTATTAACTTTCAATAGACGCTGCATGCATGCGCTTATGATATGCCAATAGGCTTATTTACCATTAGAAAGATAATACAAAGCCTGCGGGAAGCTTATGAAATAGCTTGACAATTTTTAAGAATCGTATAATGCGCATTCAGTTATATATACAGTACAGTGTAGTGTACTACAGCCAATATATACTAGTATGTCGAGCAGTGAAAGAACTATATTGACCAATCTTTTCAACTAAAGTATGTAGCAGAATTTTCCCTTGAGTCGAATAGATCGAGAGATTATGCGTAGTTGTGGTACGTCTAAAGCCCCGTACAGACTACGACAAACTGCAAACAAAAAACCACAAACGACAATGGGTTTGTGGACAAAAAAATGTAAAGTCGGGTGCACACTATCACCAAGCCAAACCTAAAAACTCCAAACTTGAATCTTTTTTGTTCTGCGGCAACGAAAAAAATGGCGTAGCAAACTGTTTTTGACAAACTAAAAACTAGAAATCAAGTTTGCGAACTAAGTTTGGCGTTCCCATCGAGTGTCGGTGAGATGAAGGGGAAATAGCCAAACTTCTTGGCGGTGGCGCTGCTATCAACGCTTCGTCTGCACGATATCGATGATACTGCAGACGACAGCATATCGTATCTAGCGTGTTTTGAAGTCATAGTATCCTCTGTCGTCTGCTGAGTGTTATCAATATAGTTTGTTGCAGTGTGTACGATCAGGTTTTGCACAACAAGTTTGTATTAATTTTGCTATAGAAACTAGTTCACGTTGAAAGTTTGGGGTTTGTAGATTTAGTTTTGGTTCGGTGGATAGTGTGTACCCGACTCTACGAACAATTTCGGGAAAAAAACGAATAAAGCAAAAAATGATCTGGAACAAACCTTTTGTCCTTCCTGGCGAGTGCCCTTAACTTCTAAGCATGTCCAAAACACGTAAGGCATTTGGAATTCTGTAAACAACGTGTTTTGATGTGTCGAGAAAGTGCATGGTAATTTTTCAAACAAGGTACAAAGACTGAAAGACATGTTGCTCGTTGTATTACCATAAGGGATAAGCTGCATAAGCCCTTTCGTTGCTTTGACATAGTATTACATGTAGCCTACATGTTGCTCCCACGCTTGTTTTATTGTTTGAATAACATTTTGCCATCGTCATTTTTCTGTAATGTTTGAATAACGTTTTGCCATAGTCATGTTTCTGTAATGTTTGAATATGTCGAGCTCATACATGCTGATGTTTGGATAATATGCTGCTCTCAAGTACATCTTTAATGTAAGAATAAAATATTGCACTATATCATATTCATGTTTGCCTGATGTTTCGAAAACAGTATTAATGAAAACGTTTTTGTTTTTTTTTAAATATTCGCCATTTTTCAACTTCGAGATATTCAAACGTTGACAAAGTGCCATGGAAATATTTTTAAAAATATAAGTATTTCGCATATTGCTCGAAGCTTTTACTTAATTTTGTTTATATATTCGGCCCACTCGTTTCACTCTGTATACAAAAAATATCCTTTTCCATCGTATTCTCATATACGATGTTTCTATGCTGATAAACGTACGCCTAAATCTATGTGCATGTACCTGAGCCTTGAGAATGCAATTTCGTGGTCTTGCATGCTAGCCAAATGTTGTTTGCATTTTTATGTAAATACGTGTTTTTGGCCCATTCAAAGTGCGTAACCGGATTCACTTTGCATCGGATCACATCCAGCTCTAGCTGGGAACGACCTCGGCAACTCAAAGAACGTATATTTTTTGTATCCATTGTAAAAAATCGTTCTTGCAAAGTCACTACTTCTGCCATCCGGGTCTCCGAACTTGAGATATCTGAATGCATTACTTATGGTTCGATATAAATATATTTCTTCCTTGGTGATCTTCTGGCCTAAGCCTTGCAGAGAGCAAAGTTTGTGCCCAAAGGTGGACTCGGTATCATATTTACATTCGTTGCCTGTTTTCAAAATATTAAATGCTACTTTTATGCCTAAAGCAGTCTTAAAAAAATGCTCGCAGAAGTGGAATCAATATATGCCCTCGTAACAATTGTCTTACAGACGTTCACCATTTGCGACATGTGCGAGCATCAGCTTCTTAATGATGTTATTCATCGGTTTCTATATCAAGATGACCTGATCTCGTAAAGAACGACAATGATTATTAACCTAGGCCTACAAATTAATGTTATTGTTGTAGCGAAAATCGCATAGGCCTGGAGCCTTATCGATTTTTAAGCAAGCTTTGCTTTATCAGTTTACATCCATGGCCACTTAGCTTGGCTTCTCCAGAAACGCTGTAATGCTTTTGAGATAAACTGGAGCGTATCCGTGCGTGTATTGCATCCATTTACATTTTAATGCAAATATATTCAAATATGGCCCAACATCTTTTTCTCACAAACTTCTGTACAAATTTGTTTAGCTTTTATGCAACAGCGTAGAATTGCGTATCCAAAAAGTTCTCTGCCTTTAGGTTATGTCCTTAGCTGCCTGTTATCCCTAAAACTCCAAACTCAACTCACTTTAGGTGCATTTTTTACCTTTTGTCCGATATTTAATATAATGAACTACGCAGTGACTTATTTTTGAAGTCATTAGTCGAATAAAATCATAATTTGAAATGAAACCAGCCATAAACACATCGCATCATTATCATTATTGCTTCCAGGAAATCCGTTTCCGAGAGGCCATTGCAGGTTTATTTTATTACCTGGTGTACGCGATGTCATATACGAAGTAATCGATTCTCTAATTGTTTTCCCACGTCTTTTGTGAGGTGAATATGCGATATTCAAGTTTCCTCATTAGAAAAATCAACCGAAATGATTAAAAAAAACTGCACCAATACCCCTTAAGGTTTTAACGAGTGGTTCACATAAGTTTTTTTGATATTTAACTTTAATAACGAGCTCCAGTTTTCCAATTAATTTAGTAATCTTCAGCTATGGGGGAAACGATTCATTTTAGTTTGTATAAAAATATACTGAATACAAACAAGATTTATAGAAAAATGAACGTTCTCCATATATTAAATAGTCATTGCTCTGGCTAAACTTTGTCGCATGAACTTTCCAGTAAAAATTAGTACTTTGAAACCCGTTTAAGTTATGGATTTGAAATCGCAGTTTTTTGCTTGTTCAACAAACGACTATTAAAATGTTTAAAGCTGTATGAAGAAGTCTGAAATATGCATTTCAATTATGTGTTCAAGTATTTTCCATATTAAGACCTGGCAGAAGGTTGTTCAAAGTTGCCAATTTTAACATCAATCACGTGCACGTGTTTAGACATTTTAAGGCAAGTTTAGTTTGTTTAATGTGTCACATGTTTCTATGTAACGTATTTAGAAATGTAAACAAATCGTTTTACGTTCTGAACTAAAAAAAATCTTTTGAGTTGTGCAGTTAGCATTTCAATTTCGTTTTCAGGAAATATAGACTTTACGGTGTCAGACTAATGGAAGTCTAAATAACGTCTAATTAAACATGTATTGACAGTACTCAAATTGGTTTAATAACGATTTCACTCTGAACTTAAATTTCGTTCAACTATTTACTAATTGCAACTCCAATTAGGCGACAGTGTCTAATTGAATTTGCTAGGAAGGCAACATCTGCTGTGCAATTTATGTTACTGTAATGTAAAATTGCATTTCGGAACAGGCATGCAATGATGTAAATATGTTGCCCTTATTAAACCTTTAAGCACCAAATAGCCAACGAGACATTTTCCAAAGGAGGATGTGTGGACACCGTTAATGGTGAAGTCAATAATTATTGTGTAATTAAGTTTTTATTTCCTCTTGCTAGTGTTAGCTTTGAAAACCATTGTTTTCTGGATTTGCCGTAGCAGGAAACAGTAAAATTGTTGGAAAATTACTCGCTTAAATCAGAGCAACATCTGTGGTCCTGAGATTTTTATTGTTTTAATGTAGACAAGAAACAGAGGTGGGGGAAAGGAAACACCATAGAAAAAAAAATTCAATTTTAATTACTGCGAATCATGATATCTTTAGTTAAGATGGAGCAGTTATTGAGCGACCTTGATTTGCCACTGATTCTACTAACTGATGATGAAAAAATCCCCAGCATTCCTGACATTGATTGATATCCCGCACATCCGGTTCTGAAAGGTTTCACCCGCAGAAAATTGGACTGCTGTGTTTGTGATGAGCCTTCAAGAAAAAAATTGACCTTAAACAGTAAATAATTCGTGGATAAAAAATGGCGATGAAATTACTGAAAGAAAAATTTTAATGAAGAATCCAGAAGTTACTTGCTTTAGAAAAACATTGTTGTTGATGTAGTTGTAAATTATCTCAAAGGCGATCGATATTACAAGGTTTATTCGAATATTATAATTAGGATTTATAACTGGAAAGTTATTATTACTAAAAAGTGATATTGTTCGTAGGTTTGATTGTCATTTTTTTCTTATGTTGACTATGAAACTTCTGATCTTTTATGTTTATGCTTCTTTAAACCTAACATTTTAGATTCCAGCCACATTTAAACGTTGCAAGATGACAGACTTTATAAGTTTTATCCCATTTATTTGTTTATAATCGTACTTTTAATCGTATGATTGCATTTCTTTTGCTGGAAGACTCCTTTTCCAGGAATTCCTCAGAATGCATCACAAATGGCGATGCAAATTTGAAATTATATCTCACCTTCCTGGTAATGTAGTTTGATTCAGCATGATCAAACTGCAGTAGTTTGCTACTAAATTAATATGGCCAAGATTTAATTTTTACATTACAAATATGACAAAAGTTGAAATTCTTACAGTGCCGTTAAAGTAATTTAGTTTTTGTTGTAGTTGACATCATCATGTAGTAGTTGCAGCATCACCATGCTATCTCATCTTGCATGATGCAACTCATTACACTCGATACATTAGAATGTTTCTGTTCAAGAGTCGATGCGCCTTGCTCAGATGCATTCAGATCTGCCAAGATAAGAACATGGCTGTGTAATAGTCTTGTTAATTCATCGATTTCTTCTCTGCACCCCAGCCACAAACACCCGTTGCATGTAACAGCCCACCGAAGTCTAATTAACTTGTCACTCTTTGGCGAATCTTCCACGTTTTTTTGCCCATCCAGAAACTCGCCTTTGCTCGGCAAACTAAATTAACAGTGCGTCCCAATGCTTTTTGGTTGCTCTTCTCGGGGATTTCCCCATACCACTTCTCCAGTACGCGAATCCAATCTCTTCACAGGCTGTCTGGCTTCCTGAGGAGATTTCCCATTCCAATGACATCCAATCGCCTTTTCAGGCTTCTTAATGATCCTCTTAATAAATCGTTAAAGACAAAAAAAACATTGGGAAATGCGTGCAACTCGTTTTGGGTCGAATTACATCTGGCGCAATTTTCATCAGATCATGTGCCTCGAAATGAATTTGCTAAATCCTGATTGGCTTTTTATTGGATCGCAAAGGCGTTTGCATTTTTTTATAATTGAATTGTTGAAGAAATTCCTGGCGATCATTGCACACGACGTCGTTTATCCAAGTAGTTTGCATATTTCGTCCAAAAACTTACACACAGAAATACAACTGTAGAGATCATGGGCTATCGTGTGTTTTACATATATACTTTGGCATGTTCTGGCAATTACTGTTTGGGGCTATCCATAAAGGACGTCCGGCAAAGGGAGGGAGGGGGGTATGTGAAAATAGGACATGGGAGGGGTTCAAGGAAAGTGGACGTCCGGATGTCCAGCTGAGCTTAAACTGTCATCAGTTTTAGATGATAAATGGATTTCATTTGTTTTATTTTCTTGCTAGTCAATTTATAGGCAAATTTGCTGATTTCTTTAACTTACTGAGCATTGGGGGGTTGGTGGTTTGCTATGTTGTTAGGCAAAATTCTCTGTTCCCTATAATATTCTGCAGGTCTGTAGTTCACTGATGGTAATACATGTATTTTCTATGTAAATATTTATAAAGACCATGTTAAAAATAGCTTATTTATTCAACAAGCTGTATTTAAAATTGGACGGGACATGTGGGGGGGATTTATTACATAAACAGGACAAGTGGGGAGGGGGAGTGGGTCTAACAACGTGGAAAAATACAGGACGTCCTTTATGGATGATCCCTATAACCAATGACGAAATCACGACACCCCTGAATATAGGCAATCACTGCTTACTTTTCTGTTAGGTGGGATTGCCTACTTTCTAACTCCGTTTTTTATTATTAAACTTACTTGTTTGTGATACTTTTTGCGCAATTGTTACGGTAATTTATAAGTTTCCGGTTTTACTGTGCAATTTAAGATTTTTAGAAGATGATTTGGATATCTAACATAGACAAAGCATGTGCTCATTTCCGCATTACAGTTCAATCTGAAATACAGGAATTCTGAAAAAGTAGATGTTTAACTGAAATAGACTAATTTGGAAACCTTAATTTGTCAGCAAGTTTTCTGCGTGAATTTCAGGGTGCATTATGGGTGCGAGCACAAAGAATTTTTATTGCAGGCGCTAACTACTCGGCATATAAAAGCGCCACCTAGCGGGATAAGAATGCGGTATTCTTTTAAATTAGGGCGCACACAAAGAAAGTTTAGCCGAGCCAGGCTGAGCTTACAAGAAGCGCTTATAAGCTTTCAAGTTGGAAATCCGAAAGCAGAGTTTTAAGACACAGAATGGCATACGGAGGCAGTGACGCCACCAATCACGCTGATTGGTGGCCCCCCCAAAGCTGAAAACAAGCACTTGAGAAGCTGAAAGAAGCACGTTGAAAGTATGCATTCTTTGTGCTCACACCCTTTAGCGGTATGCGTGCATTCTCCCATTTGCAAAATAAATGCATTCAAAAATGCAGTATTTAAATAAATTTCATTTTCAAATGCATTGCAAATGCATCTATTTGCAACGTGGAAAGGCTTCGAAGATGTACGGGGACCTGGATATTCATGTCATATCCAGGTCGTATCATGTCACATTCATGGCATCTATTACGCCATTTTGTTGTAAGGTTCCCTGCTTTGCCAGAAACTATTTGAAATTCATCTAGGGACTACGTGTTCATGTAGATACAAAATTCGTTTTAGGAAGTGATCGACCAAATTTTCGCTTCAGGTACTCGTTTTTTTTTTTTTTTCTGCACCGTAGAATGCATGCATCGCAGCTTGTACACAACTTTGTCAATTTCAAATTAAACTTCCATGGTGCATTCAACCTCGTCATTTACTCGACGGATTTAGCTTTTGTATGCGCCAAGCATCTTGTTCTCCCCCTTGCAACGTTATTTTTTTTCCTCTTCAAAATTTGCATACATTGTAAACAAATGCCTTCTGAATATATCGAGCAGGGCTTATCTCATCTCAATGATATACGACGTTGCGTCATATTGTATTATTATTTTTTTAATATATATTTTTTTTTTTTTGAAAAAAAATACGTTCTTTGTTTAAAAGCGAACACATTAATAATAAATTAACTCCACCCAGGACCATACGTTATAGAAAACGAGTTTCGCAGCCTTCAGCTAATCTTCTAGGATATACGATGGAAGGCACTTTTAAGCTCTTGCTTTCCCGTAAAATATGTCTAAAGTTTGATAATTATTTCCCATCTTTTAGCTCTGGCGAAAGCCATCTTGCTGCACTTTATGAACAGGAAAGGAATTGATCGATGAACATTAGAGCCGCATTATTTTCTCTTATATCTTCCAGTTCTTGAAACTTGAAACTTGAAGCATACGCTGCATGCCATTCAGCCAATCAGAAGTGTATTCCGGAACACGACCTAACGAAATGTTTGCCGGCAATTGTTTGTCAAAGAGACCCCCAAGATACCTTTTAGTACGAAGAAATAAGAGTTCTGTCACACAGATGAAACTTGGTAGCGTTTGGCATTTTGCTGTAATGTCAACATTTAACTTGTGCAGCGATTATCGCATTATTCTACTGTAGATGACGTTTTTTTTTTACTTTTGATGTCAGACGAAACATTTCCGAGCGTATTAGCCATCATTTGCAAGTGAGATATTCGAGTTATTTTTAACTCGCCAATGTATAGATGGCAGTTTAAGTGCTTGAGTTATTGAAGTTTACTTGACAGAATCTGAATTTTAGTTATGCGTGTCAGTTTTCATTATACCAACATGTGTCTATGATGGTTTATTTATAGTCTTCAAAAAATTGCAGATATGTTAGCTTATTGAATAAAAATCCAGTTGATTCGAGCATTTTGAAAAGTATTTTGAAATAATAATAATAATAATGCAGTAGAACTTCCGTAAGTTGACCACCCAAGGGAGGAAACAAAATGGTCAACATATGGAGGTCCATCTCCCATAAATTAACGTGCATGGTGACCAACCAGTGTATGAAAAT
>JAQGBX010006578.1:0-12330 GCA_034698745.1 Megaphyllum sjaelandicum
TCAAAGCAATCGGTAAAGAACTTTCGGAGATGTGAGGTCCGTAAAAATTGCAAATTTACATTTTTATTTATATAGATGACAAAAAAATTGATATGCGTTAACGAGTAAGTTTTGGTCAGGGCATTTTGGATTTTTGTCAGGTGTGGCCACCCTGGTAACGTTTTGTCGCTATCTGATGCAAGTTGTTTTAGTTTTAGTTACACACAAGTAACTGGCAAAAAGTAGCAAAAGAAAGTTTCTCTTTGTTTCCTCTTATATGGAAGTAGATTTATACTCTACTCTCCAGATCAAGGAAGTCTTGAGCATGACTGGCATTGTCCAGCATAAACAGAACAATGATGGGGAAAAAAACAACTGAAAAATGGCTAAATAATGAAAACCTCCAACTAAGTGTAATGATTAGAGATTTTGCAAGTGTTTTTTTCTTTTGTTGTGTTGGAAAAATTGTTCCATCATTCCTGACCATATTTCAACCTTAAGATACGTTTCAAAACTTGCACAGGCTTAAAACTGGGATGCGCGGATGGAGTCCGAGGAGATAGTGGCTCAGTAAGGTCAAATTCGGTCTACGCGTGAAATTGTTGGTCGAGAAATGGACGTTGAAATGCGAAAAATGGTGAGAGAAGGGGACGTTGAGTAATTGGACAAATGCCCAGAGCTTAAAACGGTTTTTGAACGAAGGAAATACACTCGCTCCTAAAAAATGCACCGAACATAATGGACATGTGTTTTTAGTAATAGATTACGTTTATTCGTATTTCTCTATCAAATTTCATTAAAATCCCAACAGTCGTTGTTTGTTTTTAACGAAAATGATTGCAAAAACTTCACGGAACACCTTAAATCATCTTTTGATTCAATGAATTGCTCGGCCGCTTGGAGCTACTCGAGGATTTCGGGTTGATTAAAGAAGCCAACTTTTAATAATCTAATTAGACCGATGAAGCTTCAAATTCTTACCAATCAAGCTGTTAACGATATTTTTCCCCTCTCTCACACAGATGCTCCATGGTGTGGTCATTGCAAGGCGTTGGCGGGAGATTATGCGGCTGCCGCCAAGACTCTAAAGGGAGAAGACAGTGACATCCAGTTAGGCAAAGTGGACGCGACCGTGGAAACGTCGCTGGCTGAGCAGTTCCAAGTCCGCGGATATCCCACGCTCAAGTTCTTCCGAGATGGAAAGCCCTCGGAATATAACGGTCAGTCGTTGCTTTTTGTCTTTTGAAACGGTGCGTACAGCGTCGTACCGAAGTGTTCTGACTAAACCTTTCTTCTTCAGGTGGCCGTACCGCGTCCGAAATCGTCAACTGGTTGAAGAAAAAGACCGGCCCACCGGCCAAGACCATCTCCACCGTCGAAGAGGCAAACGCCTTCAAGGACGATAAGGAAGTCGCGGTCCTCGGCTTCTTCAAAGATCCCGAATCTGCCGATGCCAAGGTGTTCACGGAAGTGGCTGCCTCGGTCGATGACTTCCCCTTCGCCATCACCTCGGACGATGCCGTTTACAAGGAATTCGGAGTCGATAAGGATGGAGTTGTTCTGTTCAAGAAGGTATGAATTACAATAGCTTATTTCGTAACATCACGAAATGTTACGATTCAGGAGATCCAAGAACCTCATTTTTAGACAGTGTTCCCCCAGACTTGGAAAACATGGAAAAGTCAGGGAAGAATGGTTTATTTTGAAAAAGTCAATGAAATTCAATGCAGTTACGGCAATCCGAAATTAATACTTCTACAAGGTTAGCTCGGGGCCCATTTTCCGAGTTTTCGGAGTATAGATTGGCGAAATTTTCCGCGTTTTCGGAGTATAGATTGGCGAAATTTTCCGCGTTTTCGGAGTATAGATTGGCGAAATTTTCCGCGTTTTCAGAGTATGGATTTGCGAAATTTTCCACGTTTTCCGAGTACACTGTATGGATTTGCGAAATTATCCACGTTTTCCGAGTACACTGTACAGATTTGCGAAATTATCCACGTTTTCCGAGTACAAATTTGCGAAAGTTTCCACTTTTTCCTAGCACAAATTTTTAACATTTTCCGAATACAAAACGTTCCCATTTTAAAAAATTTTTATGCTTATTTTTTCGGTTTTTTAAAAAAAAATGTATATGTTAATTTACAAAATTGTTGTTAGTAAATTTTAAAAAAATATTTTCCGGTGTCAATTTTGGAAAATGTAAATTTTTCACGTTGTCATTGGTCAGGGAAATTAAAAATGAAATTTCTTAAGGAAACCTGTTATGGTTCTGGAGATCCAAGAACCTCACTTTTAGATATTCCTGTTATTTGTCAAGGTTCGCCCTGACATTCCCCGTGAATTCCTACCAGCACGTGACCTCCCAGGTCGGAAGGTCACGAGGGAGGATCGGCAAGGTAGAAACGCCAGTCTAGGTTCTGGGCCCGAGGAGACGGGTTGTTCTCCCTCGATGTCACCTGGCCTCACGGCGACGTTTCGTTTTTGCTTCAATTTGAACCTGCTTTTTGCAAACGCGTTTGTCATTGTTTAAGTCGGCCTTTTCCTCACGTTGGGGACGCCGCGTGTTGTATTTTTGTATTTAGTTCGCCACGTTGGCTTTTGTAATTGCCGGTGCAAATAAATTAATTGTTCTCGTGCAGTTCCGCCTTACGTGGCTCCTTACATATTATTTCTACATTTTGAATTTTTTATTATTTCTCAAAATTTTTTTGGAAATATGAACCCACCAACCTTCCTTGTTTGGCACAAAATCTGAAAGAGTTGCATACATGTTAGGAGCAACCGGATTAATTCCATGCGTTTTTTTTTATTTTTTAGTTCGATGAAGGTAGAAACGACTTTGATGGAGAATTCACGGCAGAGAAGCTCGGATCGTTCGTCAAGGGTAACAGCCTGCCTTTGGTCGTTGAATTTACACAAGAGGTGAGTTTAGATCGCTCAGCCATCAGTCAAAAACTTGCACGCCGTGCATGTCTTTTCAATTTATTGACAACTCCCGCATTTTTTTCGATTAGAGCGCACAGCGTATTTTCGGCGGAGAAATCAAGAGCCACACTCTGCTCTTCGCCAGCAAATCCTCTGCTGAATATGAAGAAATCCTGAAGAAACTCAAGGCCGTTGCCAAGGATTTCAAGAACAAGGTGAGTTTCGGAGATGTTTGCGCATCTTTTTTTTTGCTTCGCTGCGAGTTTCTAAGACTGAATTTAATCCCGATTGCTTCTTATAGCTGATCTTCGTCAGCATCGACACTGATACCGATGACAACGAAAGGATTTTGGATTTCTTCGGTCTGAAGAAGGAAGAGGCACCGGCTCTTCGACTCATTCGCCTGGATGAAGACATGACCAAGTACAAGCCGGAGAACTGCGACTTCACCGAAGAATGCATCAGGAACTTCATCCAAGCTTACCTGGATGGCAAACTCAAGGTACGTGGGGATTTTCAAGTTTCTGTAATTAATAACTCATTTCTGGTTTTTGAACTAGTTTCTAAGACCTGTTTATCCCCTATCTGGCAAACTTTTCCCTGTATGGCCTACAAAAATATGACAAAGTTCCCCAGATTTCCAAGGTTACCCCGAACCTGGAAAAATTGGGGAGTAACGATCAAAAATTAACGCTTCAACGTTTGTTAGCTCATGGCCCATTTGCAAAATTATCAACTTCAAATTCTCAACTTCTTGCGAGGACAACAGAGTTCACCCAGACCTGGAAAAGTCAGGGAGGATTGTTATGGTTTATTTTAAAAAAGTCAGGGAAATTCAACACAGTCATGGCGATCCAAAATTAATACTTCTACAAGGTTAGCTCAAGGGCCATTTTTTCAAGTAGAAGTTTTCAAAAATTTCCACGTTTTCCGAGTACAAGCTATCAAAATTTTCCACGTTTTCCGAATACAAGTTATCAAAAGTTTTCTACGTTTTCCGACTATACCTTTTCAAAATTCTCTAGGTTTCCCTAACTACAAATTTTCCACATTTTCTGAGGACAAATTGCAAAAAATTTCACTTTTTCTGAGCACAAATTTTTAAAATTTTCCCATTTTAACAAATTGTCATGCAATTTTTTTAAATTTAAAAAAAAATTGTTAATTTTCTAAATTGTCGTTAGTAAATTTTAAAAATTTTTCCATTGTTAATTTTCATTGTTATTGGTCAGGGAATTTCTTGTAAAACCTGGAAAAGTCAGGGAAGTTAAAAATAAAATTTCTTGGGAAAACTTGGACAAACATACAATTTTCAACCTCTTCTGAAGGGTTTTAGGGAAACCCTAAACTTTCGTGAATAGAGCCGAGATTTTCTGTTGTTTGTTCGCTAATTTTATCTGTGCGTTTTGCGTCTTACAGGCTCATTTGCTGTCTCAAGATCTGCCAGACGATTGGGACAAAACCCCCGTCAAGACGTTGGTCAGCACAAACTTTGACGAGGTCGCCTTCGACAAGGACAAGAACGTTTTAGTCGAATTCTGTGAGTGGATAATCTGTTTATATTTCCACATTGGTTTCAAAATGGTTCCAATTGCATTTGCTAACGAGATTATCGTTTTGTTTTAGATGCACCATGGTGCGGACACGTAAGTGTAGTTTCTCGTTTCGTTTTCGTTCGGACGATGTTGGTTTGTCCACCCTCGTTGAATCACTTGTTTCTCCTCCACTTTCGAACAGTGTAAGCAACTGGAACCCATCTACAACGAATTGGGAGAGAAATTCAAGGATGATCCTTCCGTAGTCATTGCCAAGATGGACGCCACGGCCAACGAGCTGGAACACACCAAAGTTCAGAGTTTCCCCACTCTGAAATTGTACAAGAAGGACAGCAACGAGGTAAGGACCAAAGCTCCCCGGTTCGAACGTTGTCTCGTTTTGCGTAAACGTTAACCTGCCAGAAATTGTCCAGCTCAAGTTTGTGAAGTGGTTGTTGCATCCATTGTCCTTAACTGTGGTGGATATGAAAGATAACTTAACGTTTGTTTGTTCTTGGATGCGCATGATCTCGTAATATGGAAATTGTTGTCAAATATTCCCGAATTTACGCGCACGTTTTACGAGGACAAAATTTTTCAGAGGACAGATTTGCAAAATGTTCCAAGTTTTCAAAGGACAAAATTGCAAATTTCTCCACGTTTTTCAAGTTGAAATTTGCAAAACATTCTAAATTTTCCAAATACAACACTGTCAAATTTAAAACATTTGTTTTAATTTTTATATTCAGATTTTCAAAATTCATTAGTAAATTTTGAAAAATGTTTTACTACGTCGATTTCGGAAGATGTGTGAATTTTTGACATCATCATTGGTCAGGGAAAGTTTTTTGAAAACCTGAAATTGGAAAAGTCAAGGAAGTTGAAAATGTAATTTCTGTGGGAACCCTGTAAAAAGGATTTCAGAAACTTAATGAACACCCTTCGTAATTTGCCTTGGTTTTTTTGTCTAAATATACTGTGGTGCCGCATTTGTTTTGTGAATCCAACCTCCCGTGCTCGTTTTGTGACGTTTGTATCGTTTTTGTCCGGTCGCAGATTGTTGAGTACGCCGGGGAACGAAATCTGGATGGGTTGACCAAGTTCTTGGAAAGTGGGGGCGTGTTTGGACGAGGAGCGGGTGAAGAGGTAAATGACGCACGATTACTACATTGCTTTTTGTTTCGGGGGGATCCATTGGAATTTTAGGTGGTGCCGTACGAAGGAGAAAGGACCCTCGATGGGCTGACCAAGTTCCTGGAGAGTGGCGGTGAAGTTAAAGCTAAGATTGTCGAGGTGAGATGACGACGGATGTGATGTTCGAGACTGTGACCGCCGTAAAAATATAGACTGTCTGAACTTGTCGCAAGTTTGGCATTGCACTTTTGCCCTAAATAGTTCGGTCCCTCGAATTTGTGCCGAAGGGTCATTGACAGGCCACCTGGAATACCTTTGTTTCCAAGGTCAAACTTAAGAGATTTTTGGTTTCTCGGAGGACGTGCCCGGGAAATTTTGGGTTTCTCTGAGGACGTGCCTGGGAAAACTTGCGGTTTCTCGGGGGACGTGCCCGGGAAACTTTTGGTTTCTCGGGGGACGTGCTCGGGAAACTTTTGGTTTCTCGGGGGACGTGCCCGGGAAACTTTTGGTTTCTCGGGGGACGTGCCCGGGAAACTTTGGGTTTCTCGGGGGACGTCCCTTGGAAACTTTGGGTTTCTCGGGGGACGTCCCTTGGAAACTTTGGGTTTCTCGGGGGACGTGCCCAGGAAACTTGTGGTTTCAGAGGGTAAATTCAAAAAAACTAAAGTTTAATGGTTCTTTATCATGGTTTTTTGCGTTTGTCTCTTTAAATGCCAAAAATCTGACGCACGGTTTTACTTTTGCAGGAAGCTGAAACCGAAGAAGAGGACGACGACGAGGACCAGAAGCGAGACGAATTATAAACGTAGCCCCCCAAAGAAAGGAAACTCCCGTTAAGATTTACTAGGCTGATCAAAGGACAGGTATCCGGTGTCTTTGCCGTTAACTAATTTCCACCTAAACGATTACATCGTGCTGCGAGTACGTTAAAACAAAAAAAAAAGCCCTGAACCCCTTTATTTCAGAGGGGCATTGTACCGTGCAATGGATTAATTTTTAATCCGCTTTATTCGATTTGCCTATTACGGGGGACATTCCAAGAGTTTTTATTTTTTACTTTAGGTTTTGTTTTTTGCAATCTGTTATTCTTTGGTTTAGGGTGGGGGGGATAAAATTATTGGAGACCATGTCTTCCTTCCTGGCAGCGCCTCTTTTTCTACGTCGTACAGATCCTCCTCCTCTTCCTTGTTGAACCCCGTGAAATGGCCACCGCCTCGATCATGTTCAGTCTTCAGAAATCCCCCGATTTCTACTTTTTCCTTTAATTGGACCATCGTTATGTCGAAAAGAAGTTGCGTAAAAGTGAGATGTTTTGAATAAAAAAAACTCAAAAATAACCCAAGTTTGAAAGTTTTATACTTTTTTTTACATTGTAATGATAAGGGGTTAATTTTTTTACTCGATACTGTTAGTTGACGTTTACTTTCAGAGGATTGGAAGTGCGGAAAATGCTGGGTAACATCGTGGACAGGTTGGAAAATAAGTCGTCTGAGATTCCCTGAAAAAGACGATGGAAGTTTGTTAACTCATGAGCTTTTTCACATAAATTCCTAACTGCAGGGCTTCCCCAGACCTGGAAAAGTCAGGGAAATTCAAGGCAGCCATGACGATCCAAAATTTATACTTCTACACTGTTAGCTCAGGGCCATTTTCAGAATAGAAATTTTCGTAAGTAAATTTAAAAAAATATTTTCCAGAATTAATTTTGGAAAATACATGTATATCAATTTTTCACGTTGTCATTGGTCATGGAAATTTTTTTAAAACCTGGAAAAGTCAGGGAAGTTCAAAATGAAATTTCTTGGAAAAGTTGCTGGAATTAATGCTTCAACAGTTCCCGAGGATAAGTTAAAAAAAATTTCAACAGTTAGCGAAGGCAAACTTGTAAGATTTCCAACCTTGTTCAATACAAATTTTTGAAATTGTTAAAAGTTTCAAAGGACAATTTGCAAAATTATCAACAGTTAGCAAAAACAAATGAAAAAAATTTTCGGTAATTTGCGAGGAGAAATTTATAAAATTGTCAACAGTTAGCAAAGACAAACTTGCAAGATTTCCAACCTTTTTGAATAAAAATTTGGAAAATAGTTGACAGTTAGTTAGCGAAAACAAACTTACACAATTTTCAACAATTTCAAAACTTTTCGTAATACAATTTCGCAATATTTCCAATACAAATTTGCAAATTTTCAACGTTTTTGTAGTACATATTTCTAAAATTGTCAACAGATTCCGAGGACTACTTTCAACCTTTTCAGATTACGAATTTGTAGAAAATTTTAAAATTATTTCACAAAGTTAATGTAAAAAAATGTTAATGACGGTCATTAGTCAATTTTGCGAAATCGTGGATAACATTGGCATCTTGTCAAATTTGACATTGTCACTGGTCAGTCAAATTTGTTAAAAAAAAACCAGTAATAGTCAGAAGTTTAATATGAAATTTCTGGGGGATCCCCTGAACTTACTTTAGGAACGAGAAACTGCACCGTCCGACTTTCTGCGCCACCCCACGACGCCATTTCGATCATGAACCCTTTAACGCACTTGTAAATTAGTTCGGCTCTCTTCAGGCACCAGGACATGGTCATCTCCTAAGAAAATTGAAATGAAGTAGGTTTTAGGATTGTCATTTAAGGACTACTCTGGCAAATCCAAATGCTGTTATTTCTTTGCTCGCCTCTGACATTTCGTGGACTAGGAGCAGCGGCATGGTGACTGTTGTGACGTCGCAAAGACAAGCCACCTTCAGGACGTTCCTCAGAGCCAGGATTACAGGGTGACGGGAGGAAATGTCCGTGGAACGGATGGAGTCGTCCACGACCACGTGAAAAACAACGTGCACTTCGGCCAGATTAGAGTGACGGGTCATGTAGACGTCGCCGGGTCGAAGCATCGGCACCTGAGGAGGCTGGCATGGAGTAGGAGCAATTTTTTTTCAATTTTTCAAATATTTAAGAGCCTTCTAAAGATGGTCCACCCTAACCTGGCTCTCGCTGACTGGCTTGTTGGCGCCGCTCATCATCTCGTTGGTGGCTCTCCAGTGCCCCACTTTGGTCAGGTGGTCCCTCACCGCTTCCAATTGGTCCTCCAACCCCGGAAAGTGGAATTCCGTCGAAGTTTGGCAGACGCGAGAAAAATCTTTAAAATTGAGATCCAAGTTAAAAAGATGAATCGTATCGTAGAGATAAAATTTGACAAAAATGTGCTCTTGCCCCTCTTTATTCCGGTGTAGCTGTTGACCCTGCTGTCCACTAGGATGACTAGGCCGCACAAGTCGGTCGAGTAAAGGGACATGGCGGTTTGAAGGCGCTGAGGGACCACGTTTCTAAGAAATTGGATGAAAAGTCGTGGAAGTTTTAAGAACCTTTGAAGTCCTGCTTTTAGATTTTATCTACAAATGGTAACGGGGTTCCCCCCAGATCTGGAAAAGTCAGGGAAGAATGATTCATTTTGAAAAAAAATCGGGGGAATTTAACGTATTAATGTTGTCACGATGCAACGTTTTTTAAATTTTCCGAGAACAAATTTGCAAGATTTTCAACAATTATATCGTGGACAAATTTGCAAGATTTTCAACCTGAAAAAGGTTGAAAATCAAAGTTTAAAAGGTTGTAACTCGCACATTTCTCAACCCTTTCTGAGAACATCTTTGGAAAAATCTCCAGTTTCCGAGGACAAATTTGCAAAACGTGTTGTCATTCTAATATAAAGTTTCACAATTTCAACCTTCTTCAAGCACAAATTTGCTACATTATCAAAAGTTTCCGAGAACAAACTGGCTAAATTTTCAACATTTCTGGGAGACAACTTGGTAACATTTTCAAAATTTTCTTACCCTATTTGCGTTTATTTTAAAACATCATTGGTCGGAGAAATTTGCGTAAAAATCTAACACCGAGTAACTTCTTACTTTCATAACTACCGAAAACAAAATGAATTTCTTCCTGTAAATTCAAAATTAACTTCAAAACTAACTTTGAATGTTCTCCGACTAAAAGTTAATTTCCCCGCAGCCTAAACCCGTCGTTAAGTTCGCTTAATAGCACTGTTTCAAGCCATGTTCTTAGCGAGTATAATCGCAAGTCTGATATTATTTTGAGGAGAATTTGATCAGGGTTTCACCAGAAATTCCATTTTCAACTTCCCTGACTTTTCCAGGTTTTAAAAAAAAAATTCCTGACCAATGATTAAACGTGAAAAATTGACATATTTTATTTGACACTGAAAAACTAAATATTTTTTAAAATTTATTAACGACAATTTTGAATGCAGGCGACAAAATTGCATGCACATTTTTTAAAATGGGAAAACTCTGTATTCGCAAAATGTTAAAAATTTGTGCTCGGAAAAAGTGGGAAATTTTGCAATTTTGACCTCGGAAAATGTGGAAAATTTGTACACAGAAAACTTGGACAATTTTGCAAATTTGTACTTGGAAAACGTGGAAAATGTTGCGAATTTGTACTCAGAAAATGGGCCTTGAGCTAACCTTGTAGAACCTTTAATTTTGAATCGCCATGACTGCATTGAATTTCCCTGACTTTTCCAGGTTTTCCAGGTCTGGGGAACCCTGTTGATAATTTTGTCCATAATCCGCTGCTGCTCTCATGCAACGTACAGTACCGTAAACCTGTTCAAATTTTCTCGTAACAACATTGTATCTCGAAAGAAAATTTCGAGATGGATGGGGACCAAAAACTTGAGCCCAAAAATGTGGCCTAAAATAAGGCCACATTTTCGTTTATTAGCCGAACCAGAAATGTTTTATAAACTTACTGAGCAATGAGGGGCTTGAAGTGACACATGTCGAGAACGTCTGCAGAAAGGAGGCGCAGGTTGTGCATCTGCTTCAGCTGAGCACCTGTGTGAGTGAAACAGAAAATTAACCCGTTAACGGCTTGTAGAAGGTACGATTTTTGGTCAAAAAATGCGTACCCAAATGAATGGTGAAGCTTTCTTCCAGTCGAGAAGCGCTGCTTAGCCAGTGCTCGGCTCCACCTTCGGAATTTGAGTAAGACCTAAACAATTATCATCGAATAACAATCAGTTTGAGGAAAACGAATACCGACAAATCCCCTTTAAATTTGTGAGAGGAGATGACCAAAGGTGGTCAAGTGCCCCCTCTATGTGCCCAACTTACATGAAGCTAGCCGTTCCGCCGGACGTGTGGTAGTCCTCATGAACCTTGGCGATCCACTCTTGAAACTCCCGCTTTTGGATTTCTCGAAGGGCGCTGATTTCGCTTTCCCACTTGCTCTCCAACATCTGAGAAAAAAAAAGAAAAAATATTGGAACCAGGGTTCTCCCAGAAATTTCATTTTCAACTTCTATGACTTTTCCAGGTTTTAAGAAAATTTCCCTGACAATGACAACGCGTAAAATTGACACTGGAAATTATTTTTTTAAAAATTTAGTAAGGATAATTTTGAAAATTGACGAATGTTACAAATTTATGCTTGGAAAAAAGTGGGAAATTTTGCAATTTTGTCCATGGCAAATGTGGAAAATTCGTACTCGGGAAAACCTAAAGAATTTTGAAAAATTGTACTCGGAAAACGAGGAAAATTTTGCAAATTTGTACTGAGAAAACGTGGAAAGTTGTAAATTTACCTGGATATCTTCGAGCTGTTTGACGGCTAGCGCGTTGACTTCCACGTCCGTGGTGGATAATCCCAGGCGGTGAACGGTGTCCTCCATCTCTTGCGTCTGCCTGCATGGTGAGCGCGAGAAAAATTATGTAAAAATTGCAGGCACTCTGCTCATCCGCAATGCCTGGACCAAGCCAACTAAAAATTAAATGCTGAGCTACGTCCACGTTGGAGGAAAAGCAGAGGAATGTTTTGTTGCTAACTGCCAGAAACAACTGGCAAAAATTAGCAACAGGTAGTTCGTCTCCAGTGTGGACGTAGTTTTAGACAAAATTCTTGAAAACTTAAAACTAAAAAATGTAACATTTCTGTGAAGTTAAACTGACAGAATTTTCCCCAGACCTGGAAAAGTCAGGGAACTTGAAAATGTCTGGAAAAGCCAGGGAACTGAAAATGTCAGGAAAAGTCAGGAAAGAAAGATTTATTTTGAAAAAGTCGGGGGAATTCAACGCATTAATGTTATCACAATCTGAAATTAAAGCTACTGCGTGGTTTTCTCAGGGCGCATTTGCAAAATTTTTAACAAATTTCCAAAATGTCCGTTTGAGAAGAAATTTCCAAAATTTCTGTTCGAGGTCAAATTTTCAAAACTTTAATCTTTTTCGAAGGCAAACTTGCAAATATTTCAACCTTTTCCAAAGACAGATTTGGAAAAATTTAAAGCCCTTTCGAAGAGACAAACTTGCAACTTTTTCCGAGGACAAATTTGGAAAATTTTCAAGCTTTTTCGACGACAAATTCGCCAAATTTTTAAAATTTTTCGACAACAAACTAACAAAATTTCGAAGTTTTTTCGACGACAAACTTTCAACATTTTTCAAAGACAAATTGGGAAAATTTTCAGTATACAGTACTAATTTTGTAAAACTTATAAAATTATCCTGAGTAAATTTTGCAAAGAAATTGTAGATAACATTGGCCATCTATCAATGGTGACATTATCATTGGTCAGAAAAATGTGCGTTATAACCTGGAAAAGTCAGGGAAGTTGAATATGAAATTTCTGGGAGGCGATCTATGAAACTAACTTACCGTAAAGTTCCGAGCAGAATGCCATGGTCTACAAATTGAGCATGGTCTTCTATTCGAATACAAGACCATGGTTT
>JAQGBX010006579.1:0-12329 GCA_034698745.1 Megaphyllum sjaelandicum
CTGTTAATGGTGAATCGGCCAAAATTTTAATTATACAAAACTTATCAGAATGGCTGACATCTAAATTTGAAATTTCTCATCTCGGTGTATAAATACATTTTTCTAATTGTGAATAATAAAAATGATTTGATTACTGGACTTGTGAGATGTAGGCCTATTTTTATTTACCGAACAATTGTAAAAAATTTCTAAACTTTTTCGGACATCCCAAGGGGGGGGATAGGAGGGTCATTGGTTGATCGGACACAGTGCGGACAGGGGGTAGGGAGGGGTCCATTTTTGGGATAATTTTGCGGACGTCCTTTTTGAATGGCCCCTGACCTGTGTCAAATTTCCTGTAATCGTAGTTTTCAGTATTACGGTAAGCGACGTATAAATACATGTATAATCCACGTAGCGACTGGCGAGATGAAAAAATTACGTGCGTACACGTATACCGTACATTGTCATATGTACATCAAACGACCAAAAATGTCCTTACCGTTGACGTCATTTCTTGGTCAAATATGACGCATTTTCTGGCGCGTATGAATAAGTCATAGTTGAGAAATAAAAAAAAAATAAAAAAAGATTTCCCAACGGGCTTCCGAAATAGTAATTTTTCAGAAAAACATTTTCAAAAATGACGACAAAAAGACATCATTTTGGTCCACTCGCTACGTGGGTAGACCCTCGATTTGCGCAGCTCTACCGGAAATATTAGGCGTGATTAGGATGTCTTCTACAGGTTGGGATTTGACAAATCCGCTTCTGGAAAATACGGCGCACTCGGGGAAACGATACCCGTTGGAAGATTAAACTGATTTAGGGTACTCGTGACTTGTCCCTGGGGTTAATAACGTTTTATTTATGCAGTTTCACGGTTTGGCAACCCAAATGCCTGGTGAGCTTTGAAACAATATCAAAATTCATTACAGGCGGAAGCCAGCCGGTGTTGAAAGAGCGCGGAGGGGATCTCCCTTCGTGGCACGGCTACAAATTATTCATGATTCATTATTTTTTTTTCCGACGAAAAACAAATCCCATCTTAACGAATGAACTATATCATTCGTCACATGACAAATCAGTGCGTATCCGCGAGCGTAGACGTAGCGGCCATTAGTCGGTGCGGGCGTGCATTATTGATTTCATAAGACGAAGGTAATAATAATGCATCGCTGACTAAAATTCATGCTAGACAGCTGATATGCTACGCAACAAAGGGGGTGCACGGTTAATGATTGGGAACCTAGCTCGCTGTATATTTAAGAGAAATGAACCATGCAGAGGGGTGATAATAGTCCCTAAAGAGGAGGGGGAATACAAAATGAGCTCGGGGTATACAGGGTTCCCCCATGAAATTTTCTTTCTCAACTTCCCTGACTTTTAAAGATTTTAAAAACAATTCCCTGACCAACGAGAATGTCAAAATGTGGCATATTTTGCCAAATCGACGAAGGAAAATCTTATGCAAAATTCGTAAAATGTAGAAAATTGTGAAAATTTGTATTCGGAAAACGTGGAACATTTTCAATTATGTTCTCGGAAATCGTGGGAAATTTTGAAATTTTGTCCTCGGAAAACATGAAAAATTTTGACAAATTTGTACTCGGATAATAAGGAAAATTTTGAAAATTTGTACTCGGAAAACGAGGAAAATTTTGCAAATTTGTATTCGAAAAACGTGAAAAATTTTGTCAAATTTCTACTCGGAAAATGGGCCCTGAACTAACCATGAAGAAGCATTAATTTTGGATCTCAACAACATGACTACGTTAAATTTCCCTAACGTTTTCAAAATAAGCCATTCATCCCTGACTTTTCCAGACATTTTCAATTTCTCAGACTTTTCCAGGTTTTCCAGGTCTGGGGGTACCCGGGTAAATGATACAGGGACATTTCACGTAGGAACTGGAAAATGCTATGGTATACGTGGTATACGTGCTATGGTATTCTGTTACTAAAATATGAAACAATTTGGTAAAGCTAGTCGTGTTACGTGTATTTTCTTTACTACATGTGCCGTATATTAATTGCCGTTCACCTTAAAACTCTCAAATTTGTTCTTAAAATTCAAAGTTCATTCTACCGTGTTTGCCCACCCAAATGGTGGTATATTGCATCATGGGCCAGCTTACTCTATATACTCAATTTTATTCCCATTTCTTGATCGGCAAAGATTTGAGCGCTGGATGCTCATTTTGTTTCCCTTTTACTTTTCTATTGGTCTCAACTGCTCGGTTACCAATTTTGTAATTGGCATTACAATTCCTTTCAAATGCACGCAATTTCTATAGTATCCCACAAATTTAAACGGATAACAACAAAACTTGACAAATTTGATAGGCACTAAATGCGTAGTTTTAATTTGATCTATCATTTGTGTCCAACGATCAAGAAGAAGAAGAAAAAGCTTATGTGTACCTTCCAAAAATTGTCCGGAGATCCCACCCTTTAATTATCGCAGGCTTCTTTTAAGGTTGCTCTACTTAACGTGATAACCGAAGGAAACCTTAAATATTTCCCCACCATATAGGAAATAGACCAAGCTCTAGTCGAGACTCGGTACTAACTCCGAGTACCCGTATATCAGAAAACGTATGGTGTGAAAACGATAGTCACCCTCATAAAGTGCTGTACACGACATCCATATATGATATACCGGTACGTTGCAAAGAGCTACCGATATAGACACGTTCTGGCAGTAAAAATATCGACGACTTAATCGATTTCCTGGTCTTATTGTGTCCCCGTTTCATATTCGCGGCATTTTTATTGACTTCCACATAAATACAGACGCCATTTTTTTTTCTTTTTTTCTTGCATGCGTTATCTATGTACGCTTTATTTGGAAAAAAAACCGAGCGAACGAATAAACGAACTACGTACGTAATACAGGCGTGGAATTAATTATGGAAACATCGAGGCACGAAAGTTAATGATCTAACCTGGTTTGTTCGAGTTGGAATTTTTTTTAAAAAAATTGTTGAACACGCGAAAATAAGCTCGTTGGACTAAGGTATACGTTCATATAGGGCTTATTTTTCAGTAGCTTGAAAGCAGTGTCGCTTAGTGGTGAGCGTCTGCAATACCACTAAGCGACCCACTGCTTTCAAGCGACTGTATGAACGTACCCTAACTCTACCCTAACTTCTATAAAAGCGCCATCTAGCTGCTGAAATTATTACACGCGGCAGTCCGATACACAGGTCATTTCTTTTTCTTTTCTTCTCCTTTTCTTATCAAACCAACCACTCGAAGGATTGATAAGTTTAATCCGACCCCTTAATGACGGCAAACTGGCTTAACGTCTTAGCTATGTAGGATTGCCCCCCGCCAAGTTCGCCCTCGCTAGAAATAAAAACGAAACTTACTGTACACATACATTGTTTGCTAGAAAATCAAAATAAAGTCGAACCCTGATAAGTGAAAATCGATCCGGCATCAAATGTTTTTTCCACTTATCCGGGTTTTTGCGTGATGTGCTCAAATTCTTCAATTCTGGTACATTGTATGTATTTCATGCGCATGTACACTGTACCGCACTCACTGTTGCCAATTTACGAGGTTTTTACTTATCGGGTTTTATGCAACATAGAAAACGTATTTTTCACTGGGTTTTTTCACCTATCGGGTTTCTACTTATCCGGGTTCGACTATATACGTTTATTTGCAACTTATATTTTTCAAGAAAATAAGTTCGATTCCCTCGCGACTGTTATAAATCTTCCCAGTCTTATACGTGTAGCATTTATAAGTAAAACGAGAATTAACTCAAATTGGAAGGTGTAATAAACCAACTTGAATGTGAAGTTTTATGTCAGCAAGCATCATAGTTTAACATCATTTGCTAGCTGGAAGGCCAGGCCTTGCCCGGGGAATCATAAATTTACATTAAAAATGTATACAAAAATGAATTAAAGTAAACTTAATTCGAAAAATTCAGGGACGAATGACTTAATTTTGGAAAACTTAGGGAAATTATAAACGTGTTAATTTTTTCAAAATCCAAAATAAACGCTTATACGTGGTTAGATAAGGGCCCTTGAAACAAAATTTCGCAAATTTCTGAAAAAAAAAAATCGCAAATTTCTGAAATACCCCCAACGCGCCAGACGAAAACGTCCTTTTCGAATGGAAGAATCGAATGGAAGAAACGAAGGAAGAATCAATCAAACAAACCCAGCCACAAACAAAATGCACGCGTTTTACCTTTTATATACATGTATTATGATGTATATATATGTAGATAAACCAGGGTTTTTAAAAATTCAACTTTTTAAAAATCTCATTTCAACGCTATTATAGAAAATGTTGCACTTATATAGCACCCTTTTGTCACAATTTACGCAATTGCACATAAGTCATCATAGATAACGCTACATTTGCGCAAATGCATGGTCAGGTGAAGTTGATCATGATGTAACGCGGCTAATTAATTTGTATATATACTGTACAATTCCGTAATTTTTGGCTAGTGAGGATCTTCAGGAATAAGTTCCAGTAGATGGCGCTATAATTCAGACGCTATTAAGGATTAGGCGGAGCTAACATTTATCTTTGGACGATTTCGAAAGCAGCTATTAATTCCGCGCATCCGTGAATCCACAATAAGCTTAATTCGTAATGACGGCCATTTCGGTGAATAGAGACGTACGATTCTCTTTTACAGTCGTCAAATCTGAAGAGTCGACAGGAAGTTGAACGATAAAAAAGCAACCAGCTATTCAATGTCTTCATTGTTCTTCGATGGTGGGTCGAGGTTTTGAAAATGCAACTCAATCGGAAATTTTAGTCTTTCCGGTTGATTTCAGACAAAGATCTGACGAATCAAGGACGGTGCATGGGATGGACCTCCAGCAGCGTGCAAATGACAACATAAAATGCCAAATTACTCGAAAAAAAGGGGGGGGGAGAATGTTATAAAAAAATGGGTTCTCTCACTATACTGGAAATTGGGGAAAGTAAAATAGCACCAGATTGGTGAATTCGAATTGATACCACGCCTACTTATCTAAAACATAAATAAATAAAAATTTAGCGTGGTGAAATGTTACTTACTCGTATACCAAGAATTGCTTTCTAAAATTGTATTAACGTTGGTATTGTATAGGGAAAGATTATGAGCATGAGCAACCTCAGCATGAACAGGCGACCGGAAATGACCTTGTGGGATGCATACAAAGTAACAACATTGACACGCTTTCTAATGCACAGAATCTGGTTTATTTCAAGTATTTATAATAAAATTGCCCTTAAAAAATTGAGCTTTTATACTTGTACAGTAGTTATTGTAAATTATCATCTTGCACACGACTCAACATAGATGGCGCTAGAATTTTGAAACTAGTTTTGAATACGCCACCCCTCGCCTTTTATTTCGCATGTTGCGTTTTTATGGGCTTAGTATTATTAGTAAAACTAAGCAATTTCGCTAATTTCCGTCGGCCGTTAAACGCTATAGCGCTGGCTTTAATTCGATGAATTGCGAGACACTAACAATGATTTCACCGCCAGTTTTAATGCCGCGTTCAACCGATTTCATGACTCGCCTATCCGTTACGCCAGTCTCGCTCATCACTGCTTTATAGTTCATAAAGCCAAATACGTGTAAGTTGCGTTTGTGGATGGACGTAAATACACCCTGATATAGCCTACTTACTGTACATGATGCACACACCAATTTTGCTTAGAAGAGAAAATTAATCTGGAGAAAACAAAAAGCTCGTGTTGTTGAAACTGGATTAATACCACGTTCAATAATTTCGTTTCAAAATCTACCGGGTGGAACAGATCAGAGGAAACGATAGAAACTCGATGCGTAACAAATAAATCAAAAGCGGTAATCAAACATTTCCCAAATGCTTCCCTGCTTGACACTCGGAACATGCAGGAAACGTGAACGTAGGGTTAGAAGAACGTTCAAGTTCCCTATAGGTTCACTTTCCTGCATGTTCCGAGTGTCAAGCAGGGAAGCATTTGGGGAAATGTTGTCCGAATTTCGTTCTGTTTGTTGTGCTAGTCCTGTTTCTCCATCCTCTACAGGTCTTCAATTTACACGTGTACTGTACAGTGCTTATTTCAAAAGTTAGCATTCGAATAACTATGACAACGTGTGTCAAGGTCAGCGGGGTTACGGATAAGTTTTAGCCCTCACAATTTAGGTTACGAGATCCTAATACTTTATTTCAGTCCATACAACCGTTTTTGATTTATTTGTCATTATGCACCGAGTTTCTACTTTTTACAATTTGGAATAGCGCAAGAATTAAGATTGGATGGAAATCGAATTTTAATTTCTGTAGTCACCTCAAATTCTGATATCATACCACGCGTATTTATACATTATATACCGCGTTTAATCAAATACATGCAGTATATAATTCAATAATTGCTAAGATATACCGCGAGGAAATGTGCCCTCGAAACCCGGCCGACCTCTTTTTACGTTCCTCTAGAATTAATGGGATTAATCCTCCGATTGCTTACGCATAGCTTTGTTGTTATGTAAGATTGGTGCAAACAGGATGTTAACGTGGATGAAACGGGATTTGATGAACGTGAAACGTCGAAATGTGAGCTCTGCCCACGTGGGAAATGCGCGGGCTCATTGTGGCGCGGCCTTTCTTTCAACATAGCATTTCTTGTTTTGCCTTACAGAGGTATCTCCTCACCATGTGAAAGTGGATATGAAACTAGCCGTAGTTGGATACGCTTGCCAATAAATATCATCTCTAATAGCTGATTATCTCGTGAGAGATTCAAGATGTTGCTGCTGCGTGATGGCGCCTCGCGACGTCTCCATAAAGTGTTGATGATCTGTTTACTTCTAGTAAAAGGTAAGTAACTTTTGGGAAGAATTCCGTTCGACTTAAAAAATGGAACCGCTGCGAATTCAACTATTGTCCATAAATTGCACGCAATCTTTTTTAGAAAAAAATCCTAGAATTAAGAAAGTTGCGCCACTTGAAAAACGAATCATAAATACAAAATGGAGAAATCTAAAGTATCGTTAAAATTGCTGGATTGCTGGATCAACTGCTTTTTAACGATACTTTGGACTTCTCCATTTTGTATTTATGACTCGTTTTTCAAGTGGCGCTAATTTCTTAAATAAAAAATATTTGGCGGACGAATTCACGGAAACAAAACAATAAACAATGACTATAGCTTTGTATTCAATTATGTCCATATAATTTTTAATTCAATTAGCCTTCGCGTTATTCTTTGTCAAAATGTTTACGTTGTAATGAGTTTCCCCTGCTTGTCAACAAACAACAGGTGCTTAAAATTTTCAATAAATACAAAAAAGCTCCGATTTATTTTCAATATATAAAGAACAGATGTATGTACGTATGTGTAAGGTCGGCTGGAAATTTCTTATGTACAATAAATTTTCAAAAAATGTCCGATTAAATCTTCACTATAATGCCAGATTAAATGACCTGATAATGTCCAATTAAATCTTAAAAAATTGTCCGATTAAACGTCCTGAAAATGTACGATTAAATCATCAACAAAATGTCAAATTTTTAAACGTCCTGATTACTACATACAGTATGTGCATTGTGTCCGGTCAATCAGGACGTCCTTTTTGAATGGCCCCTACACCACATACACAGTAATTGGGACGTTTCAATGTGAATTTGACATCGGTAAGTACAGCCCGGGCAAATCCGGGTTTTACGGCTTGTTTTTAATATAAAATCGAGCTTGTTTTCATGTGACGAATAAAAATTCTTGAATCAGTCCGACAATAATAACTAATCTGGGTTTTGATTATCTTTTTACTGTACTGCGCGTTACAAAAACAAAAAATGCTAAGATCCCCAACGATCAGTTGCGACGTGTAATGAAATCCTGTTCATGTATCACTTCAGGCATCTGTACGGATTCCCTCGATGGAACAGTTTTGTCAAACTCAACTTTTGCATTGACAACGGAACCACCGATTATTCAGACAACTGGCATCACAGACGGAGATTCAACACCTGGTGACGCCATCATCTCATCCGAAACATCGTCATTTTCTAACCTGCCTACTTCTGCAGCTTCAGTTACAAAAAACCCTGAAGTGGACGTTACGACTGAAACTGAACCCTCAATAACAAAGGATTCAGAAATTACCACCAGTCAGCAGTCTGTTCCGAAAAACGACACCATTTCTGTTCAAAATTGGAACATATCACCACAGAATGAGCTGCCTGCAGTAGACGCGGCAAGAAATGCTCCCAAGGAAAACGTTTACGTGTCCGAAACTACAGCGAGTACAAAAAACAGCCCACTGGACGCTACAGAATCCTACGTCACATCCACTATGGAAATAACAGAAAAAGTGACAACCGATTCCTCAGAATTGACAACAGGTCCCGAAACGGAGCAAACTACGCACGGACGTTCTATGGCAGTTACCACTGGGGAGAATCGATCCAGGATGATGCCAGAATCTGGAACTATCCCAGAAAGTACCACTGGCTCTCCGGAAATCACGACTAATTTTGGGATCACGTCAAAGCTCGAAGAAGTAACGAAAGATCGAGTAGAACAAGTAACAACAAGCGTTGCAGAAGTCACACCAAAGTTTGATAAAGTTACAAGAGGCCGTGCGGAGAAAACAACAACAAACGTTGCAGAAATCTCCACAAATATCGAAGTCACAACAAACCTTGCAGAAATCACCACAAATCACGAAGTCACAACAAACCTTGCAGAAATGACCACAAATCACGTAGAACACACTAGCAGCCTCGCAGAAACCTCGACCATCTTCGTAGAAACCACCACCACCACCACCACCAACCTCACAGAAACCACGATCAATCTCGTAGAAAGCACGACGAACCTCGCACCAGAGGCAAGCACAGTCGATATTACAGAACTCTCCATTGACAGCGGCACCGCCATGGCCCCTACCAGCACCATGGACACCATTAACACCAGAACCTCAGCCTCCAAGAAGCACCTGGAGACTAACGAGATCCCCACCACATCGTGGTTCATCCTGATTCTGGATGGCAACTGCACTCACCTGGCACGTGGTCGCCAGGGGCAGCGCGAGAGTGGCCTGAAGCGCCAAATCATTGAGAACATGACCAATTGGTTGGACACCTCCAAGGAGGACCTAACCATTCCGACAGGCGTGGTGTGCACGCCGGAGGGGCGCGTACACGCCAACCTAACGTTGTTCCAGAGCAGGGGCTCCGCAAACATCAGCAACAGGCTGAAGAGCCTGGAGGACATGAAGGGTCCATTGTTTCGGTTCCACGGGCAGGAGTTCTACGTCTACCAGATCCTGACGGCGGACGGTTTCTTCAACAAGGAACCGGACATCCCGGTGGACCTAAGACACACGGACGTGGAGCTACTCATCTACATCTCGGTGGGTGCAACCTGCGCCTTCCTCTTCCTGTTAGCCATGACGTTGCTGGCCTGCAAGTACTGCTCGTGCCGCGATCCTAAGCCCTTCGAGTTCGGGGAGCCGCCCAACGCCAACCTAAGACTGGAGGACTACACGTTGACCCGCATCCCACGGCCCAAGCTTGGCTACGTGGAATACTGCCGCGGCCTCACCAAGCGCTACTGTCCGCTGGACGACCGCACCGGCGGCATGGTGCGACCATTCGATACCAGCGTGGTGCCGCTGGAGGACGTCAGGACCCAGGACTTCCGTGACGGCGTCATCGTACGGCCATCGGACATTCACAGGCTGGGTGGAAGCCTGGGCCGGGTTTACCACGCCGGCTGCTGCGGCGGCTACGTGACCGATGCCGATGGCTACTGCATCCATTCCACGGAGAACTTGCACAGGGCGCACAAGGTGGACAGGTATGTGGACAAGGGGGTGGACAACCCCAACTTCTACTGAGAAAGCTAAAGGAGGTAAAGATGGTAAACAGTTCGCTATGCGTGGAGTCCACTCGTGAGTCAATTTCGGGTATTCGGTAAGAGTATCTTCGAGTCTGCTAGCCTTTCGTTATATAGGAAATATTTGCAATGTTAAAAATGGACTGTTTTCATAAATGAAAAAAAATTGTTTTCGCAAAATCTATTTTCTTACCAGGAGAATATGTGCGATACATCTGCTGCTAAAAAACTTAAAATGCCTCATATATATATTTTTTTTTAAATAAGCGGGCAATTTTCAATTAGCAGCAAAGACGCTCGATTATCTGGGTGTGGATTAACTGTGGTTACTAATAGCGGATTCGATCGCCTTGCTCTAGAGCAGCTCCCAGCCAGGGTAGCCAGACTGTGTTCTTTTCTATATGGAGTATCCTCATGACGTCATCGGTGCTCTTGGCGGTTGCTCCGGCTGCACTACCTCCAGAGTCGGAGTAAGAAAGAGCGCTCTCAGAGCACAGATCTTGGTCGGTCGAACGACCAGGTAGGGTGCACCGACTTGGAGCAAGTACACATGAAGAAGCGGTCGAACGGTTTCAGAGTAAAAACCTGCACTTAGAGCACTCTTTTTGGAGCGGTCGAATGCGCTATTACTATTCACAAGAAAAAATACTATGAACTGATTAACCTTGGCAAAATAGCGGGCGGCAAATATCCCCGCTTTAATGAATTTAAAAATGAACAATCTAATATAAAATATTTCAAAACGTAATTATAGGCGAAAATAAAATTTGCGTATACAGTGTATTCATTTGTTAAAATGTCAATATCTTATAAAGTTTTTACCATTGCAGGTATTTGCTATAAATCATGATCCATTTAGGTGATCCTGAAGAATGAGCTGCAATTTTTAAGGTATCATGTCAGAGAAGCTAAATGGAGTTACTGGAATTTATCGTATCTGCACTAAATACAACGAAATCTACTAACTAAATCATACTTGAATATTTTTTAGTTTATAGGAAATATGCCAGAAAAAAAGCATGCCTTGTTTTTGAAAACAATTACGAATTTTCACTTTAACAGTCTCTGAAAATTGCAGACATCCCCTTCAGCATCCCTTTACTGAGAAGTAGAAATTAAAACCAAAGTTTAGTCATACATTCTTTAGTAACACAATGAGGATCATTTATGCCACTTGAAACCGCTAATCATAATGAAGGAATTCATTGTTGGCGAGGTATCTAAAGAATGTAATCGCAAAATGAAACGCGTTTACATATACAGTAAATGGTGTTGTAATTTACATGATATTAGACACTCGTAGTTGTTATGGTTACTCAACAATTTGTGCATTTTTATCCGTTCTATAGACTATTGTGCGAATAACATGTACAAGTACATAGAGGTGGCAGCACCTCTCATTGTGATATCATGCCAAGAAGTGTGGAGAGCCTATATACAGGTTCTCTAAAGAAGTGAGACTTGCAGCGTAATCTGTCGGAAAAACGTGTCAAAAGTCTGAATTCAGCACGAATCCTATAGTGAACATTGTCGTGTGACGTCATCAGACAACTTGGTGCCATGACGATGAGATGCAATTATGGAAAATATATATTACATTTCTCCGTTGTTTCAATTTCAATTTCAATTCTTTTCCCTGCAGTCAGTACATAGTACCATGTGGCAGGAGGGATCATTACACAATTTGATTGATCCCAAATTCTCAATTTAATTAATTTTCTCGTATTTGGGATTTTAACAAGGAGGGTGGGATGGGATTTGGATAGGAATTGGTGATGCCAAGTAATTCACGTCATGCCACATCATTTAAGAGCGGGGGATCATGAATTAATTGAAGATGGCCTTAAAAAGGTTGGAATCGAGCGGTTCAAAATTCCTAAATACAGTATACCGGGTGTTCCGTTTAACATGATTTGTCCAAATCTTTTAAAATAAATAGTAAATCGTAAAAGTTATCAGAATACAAGATTAATAATAACAATTTGCGTTTTAAATTATGCAAGAATGAAGAGTTCCCCCGGTCCCCGTATGGGGGATCCGGGAGGTCCTTTTGTAATTTTAAATGGGGAGCCCCCTTTTTTTTTTGCAGATTATGAATTTGCACTTAAAACACAATAATTTTTGTCGAAAAGATTTTGTTGGCATCATCTTAGATGTTCCTGTAATTCAACAGGCATTGCACTGCTACCTGTTGAAAAAAAAAGGAATGGCGTATTACACGATTTGGGACATCGATTACAGGACCATCTAAGATGATGCCAACAAAATATTTTCGACAAAACTTATTGTATTTGATAATTTTTACGATTTACTATTTATTTTAAAAGATTTTGGATAAATCATGTTAAACGGAACACCCGGTATACATTATAGTTACAGAACGGGAAGTAAAACAACGGTTTAAATAATTTCAGGGTGGCAAACGATTTCCAAGATTCAATATTTAGGACTTTTTAGGACTTTTTTAGATTAAATTTTAGGACTTT
>JAQGBX010006580.1:0-12328 GCA_034698745.1 Megaphyllum sjaelandicum
TTAGGGTCACGATATTTATAACATTCTTTTCTCTTAATTGACCTTTAACCTAGTTATTATTCAATTACCGACAACCTATAACTCAGGGTTGTCACAACATGCAATTCCTCTCTCGTGCCAAAGTTTATAGTGATTATATTTAATAAATCAATTAAATCATAGGTGGGTATATGCAATGCACACTAAAATACTCAGTACATCTGACATTAAAAACGAAATAAATCTGTTATAGGGTTATAATCTGTTTTTCTTTGCGCAAGTTTGTTCAAATTCAGTTTAATTACCTAAATATGCCTGTTTTAATCACTTTTTAAAGAACCATCCTTTTCTCCCCGAACTGGCCAAAGAAGGTACATTAACCCAGTTAGCAATTTAAACTAAAGCAATGATAACTTACCTTGAAGGTGTGAAAATGATCGTCCATGTGTCCCTGAACTCGCGGAGCACAACGGACAAGACGAAGTACGACCGCATGGTCGCCGCTTTGGATGCTACCACCGCCGTGCAGCTGAGCGACCTCCTGGTAAACGCTCCCGCGGCCGAAAAATACGCGACTCTAAAGGCGTGCATAATCAGGCAGTTCGCCATGTCTGAATCCGAGTGCCTAAATACACTGCTCAACGAAACGGCCCTAGGCGATAAGCGACCCTAAAAGCTACTCCGCGAGATACGCGGGTTGGCCTGCCAAAAGGTGGGCGACAAGCTGCTCTGGGACTTGTGGATGCAGCGGCTACCCTTGTTATCCTTACCGCCAAACGGTAGCATGGCTTGTGCCCAAAAGATAGTGAAAAAGAATAAAACCAATGTTTTGATAAGCCTCTCCCTGTGGGATACTTCGGTGACGACTGGGAGCAGGGAGCGCCTGGCAAGGGCCCCATATGACCCCCTTCTCTTGTTTAAGGTTTTGTTTTATGTCAAAGGAACAAGAGTAGCGTATTTTTTAGTTTTGTAGATATACAATTGTGGTATCTTGTTATGCGTTTGTTTCTATGCATAGATCCTAATCTGTGCCTTTATTGCCTTTTTATTTTAGCAGTTAGGATCATATGCATGTATGACAACCTAGTTAGTGTTTATTTTATGGTGCCTTGCCCCACCGGTTGGTGGCGCTACTGTGTTTTTGTGTTGCACCTGACCCTAGTCCTAGGATTGGTGGCGCTGTGGTCACCTTTTGTTTTTGCACCTGACCTTACTATGTAGAATTTTTTCTTTCTGAGCGCCATCTTGCTTTTCTTTGCCTGTTATGAGCTAGCAACATGGACCATGGGTCCTGTTTTCTTTTTACAATGGGTGCAGTTGTGGATTATTTTTCTTTGTGCATTATGATTACTTTGAGAAAGTGATGAATAGTGAGTAACTTTCATGTAGAGCAGTCTGAAATAAACGTTTTTTTTTCTCTCGATCGAGAGCCCTAACGGTGCCTTTGTACTTTTTTTGTTTGTAGCTTGGTTGTTCGGACATGCTCACTATGCTCACTAATCGTTACTTGATTGTTTTCAGGTGCCCTCCGTTCCCTAGTGCCGCTTCAGTACCCAGGTATTCCAGTAATCCCTTTGTTTTAGGTTATCACCTGCACTAAGGGTCACCAGTTTTGCAGGCCGACAGGGGTTTAGCGTCCTGCTCTACTAACCATTGCTTATGTGTTTCGGTGGCCCGTGGCATAGGGTTCTGAAAAATACTTTGTCGTGAGGTTGCCGCCCGACGTAACGATTAGCGTGTCAGCAAAATTCGAAATTCTAATCAAAGTGGCTGACGACTCATTCAGCGTGCCTTCCCCCTCCGGCGATAGGTTGCCCAAAATTACGGTTTTGACAGATACTAATTATGCGACATGGAGAGAGGAACTGGATGTTGCCCTAATGTATCAGGAGTTGATCGAGTATGTAGCCTCTGACCGCATCGAGCCTACTTCGACCGCCACCCCGGTGAAGCAAGCCACGTTCTAGCGGAAATGCATAAAGGCGTACTCCACCATTTTCTTTCCGGTTCATCCTAGGATCAGAAAGACCTTCTTCCAGAGCTTCTCCGGCAAGAAGTGTAGGGAGGTCTTGCTGCACATACAAAAAACCTACCAACCTACCGCCCATGAGCGACTTTGGCATTTGCGATGCCAATTCGTTTCGCTCAGGATGGAAGCTCAGGAGTCCATCAAATCCTACATTGCAAGGGTGGAGCGTGTAGTGACTCTACTGAAAGAGGCGGGTCCTCCGGTCGATGCGGAGGAACAAGCATTCCAGATGCTCATAGGGTTACCTCCCAGTTTCGACCTAAAAATAAAACTGCTACATTCATGGTCTGACGCGGAGTTCACTTCTGCCAGGGTCAAAGAAGCCTTTATCGCTGAAGCGAACAGCTTGAGATACGCTAGGGGTCTTGGCGTAGTCGCGACGGAACCTGCATCTTTTGATGACGTCCTCCTCTACCAGCATACTGGTGCGGGACAAATGGGAACCCGTTGGTAATGTTGGTAGCAGAGTGCGCAGCAGAAAGTCAAACGGATAGCCAGATTTCACTGTTGAAATAAACTGAATTTATTTCAATAAAAGTTCATTAATTAAACTGACAACTCACTGTTTAACATATTCATTGTGTCCATCATATATTTGGGACACACTCTATACAAGAAAACAGCATGCTGGACCCATGGTAAAACTGGGGTGTTGCAGGCTCTGCAACCTCAAAAGGGTATGGCAACAAAAAGGGAACAAAAGAAACACAACCCTAAAGCAAGATGGCACCCATATTAAAACCTACCCCACACTAGGGCCAGGTGCAAAGTGAACTATCACATACAGTGGTGCCACCACTCCTAACCTGTACCCGGGGCCAGGTGCAAAACGAAATAAACATGTTGCAGTGCCCCCAGCTGGTGGGACAACGCATCATAAACCCTAACTAGGGTATAAAAGGGTTTCATGATCCCTAACACTATATACAAAAAGAATAGCAAGTATAAGAGGCAAATCAACTCATATTAGGGATCATATTCAAAGTAACAAACAAATAAAGATATACCAGCATTGTATATAATAATAAAAAACAAACGACTTCTCCTGCTCCTCTAATAATAAAAGGTATCAATAAAACAATAAAAGGGTACGATTAAAGAGGGAGGAGCAAAAAAGGGGGGTTTATGCAAGGCATTCCCTGCTCCCAACCGCCACTGAAAAATCCACAAAGGGGAGGGGCATACGAAGGAGCATGAGACATGGCCTTTCCTCCAAGCTTTTGTCTTAAAACCAAAAATTAACCCACACGAGCCATGCTACCCTACCTTTTAGGATAACAAAAACGTTCGTCCACGCCATTCATATGTGGGGCGTGGACATATGCTTTATGCCCTTTTTGGCATAAAACCTCTCAGATGCTTTGGAACAGAATTCCCCCTATTGTCCGCCTGGATGGCCTTCACAGATCTGCCGGTCTGCTTTTCCATCACTGTTATGTAGGTGATGTTGTCCATTACTTGGTCCTTTGTCTGCAGTGGAAACACTGAGCACTAATGAGAAAAATCGTCAATGATGGCCAGGTAGTAGGGACAACCTGCACCGGACGGGTGAGGGGTTGATCCCCATACATCTGCATGTACCAGTTCCAGCGGTGCCTTCGTGTAGATTTTGTCCACAGCCGGATGAGTTGGACGGCGAAAGTGCGAAGACTTGGCCATCTCCAAAATAGTCTGTTGGGAGATGTGGCCAAGTCGCTGATGCAATAATCGAAGACTCGACGAATCCTTTCCGGCAGACACAGACATTGCCGACGATAATTTATCGTGCAAGTCGGGTCGAGGCACCGCTGCCACGTGGTACAGCTGGTTCACCAACTCGCAATGAAAAACCTGGGTCCCCTCGTTATTGAAGACCTGAACTGCCTCCACCGATCCCTGCCAGGTGCCGCTGGCAGCTTTTGCGAGTTGTGAGGCCGAAATAAGATATTTTTGGCAGGACGGAGCGTAAGCTACATTCGGTATTGCCATGCCTCTAGTGGTGTCACCTATTCTGGAGAAAAGCACTACCACTTGGGTTCATGGCTAATGCTCATACCAGCACCGGAATCCCAGGTCCACCTATCGACGTCTGGTCCATCAGTGCTCAATGCCACTACGTCCACGCCAGTTCAGTAACAGGATCAATCCACGTTCATGACATCAAAGCCGCCCCACTCTTAAGGAACGTCAACAGTGTTGGAGGCAGCTTTGCCCTTAGAATTGCCTCCATGGTGCCTTCCACCTCTCCCCCTTTGTGGTGCAGTGGGTTAGGAACCCTGTCCACCAGGACTTGCAATGGGAACCGGTTGGAAGTGTTGGTAGGGGGGATGTTGTGGTATCGTCCCCTGTCTTGGCACAGTTCGGCATTCGTTAGCGAGGTGGCCAACTTTCTGACACCAATAACAGGTCCTGGTTTCCTTTGGACGGGCCCCCATCTGCCCCGCACCAGTACGCTGGGAGAGAAGAATGTCGTCAGTAGATGCAGGTTCCGTCGCGACCACGCCAAGATCCTTTGTGTACCTCAAGCTGTTCGCTTCAGCGATTAAGGCCACCTTGACCCTAGCAGGAGTAAACTCCGCATCAGACCACGTGTGCAATAACTTTATCTTCAGCTCGAAGCTGGGAGGCACCCCATCATTATCTGGAATGCTTGTTCCTCCGCATCGATTGGACGACTTGCCTCTTCCAGTAGTCACTACACGCTCCATCCTTGCGATGTAGGCTTCGATGGACTCGTGAGCTTCCATCCTGAGGGAAACGAACTGGCATCGCAAATGCCAACGTCGCTTACGGGAGGTAGGTTGATAGGTCTTCTGTATGTGCAACAAGACCTCCCTACACTTATCTCCCGAGAAGCCCTGAAAGAGGGTCTTTCTGATCTTGGGTGTACCGAAAAGAAAGTGGTGGAGTACGCCTTCATGCATTTCCGCTTGGACGTGGCTTGTTCCACCAAGGTTGCGGTCAAGGAAGGCTAAACGCGGTCAGAGGCGACATACTCAGTCAACTCCTGGTACATGAGGGCGACATCCAGTTCCTCCCTCCAGGTCGCATAGTTGGTTTCTGTTAAAACCGTAATTTTGGGCGACCTATCGCCGGAGCAGGAAAGCACGCTGAATAAGTCGTCAGCCATTTGGTGGTAATTCCGAATTTATGTATACACGCTAGTCGTTACGTCGGGCAACAACCCCATGACAAAGCACTCCGTAGAACCCTATGCCACCGTGGCCCCCTAAACGTGCAAACATTAATTAGTAGAGTGGGATGCTAAACCCCTGTCGACCCGCAAAACTGGTGACCCTTAGTGCAGGTAACAACCTAAAACAAAGGGATTACCAGTTTTGCGGTCCGACAGGGGTCGCCACACTCACAGCCCAGTAAGCCCTATCATCCAGCCAAATGCACGCTTCGAGCATGTTCACGTCGACCTGGTGGGACCGCTCCCACCCAGCGGTGGGCTCACGTATCTTCTGATGTGCATTGACCGTTTCACGCGCTGGCCGGAAGCCATCCAACTCCCTGACATCCAGGCTACTACAGTGGTGGCAGCTTTCCTCAGCGGCTCTATTTCCCGTTTCGGCGTTCCTGCCCACATCTATACTGACCAGGGCAGCCAATAAGAATCCAGCTTATTCGCAACCCTCGCCTCCACCTTAGGATGTCATTGGATTCGGACGACTCCGTACCATCCGGCCGCCAACGGCCTAGTCAAACGGTTTCACTGCCAACTCAAACCTGCGATTGTGTGCAACAAAGGCACTTCATGGTCAGTGGCTCTCCCCAGTCATGCTCGGCATACAAGCAGCCGACCGCAAAGATACCGGCCCGTCGCCTGCTTGCTGCTTTCTGGCCAGTTTTTCGTTCCTGCCACCCTCCCCGCTTTATCACACACCCTCGTACTTGACCTACAGCGGGTCATGAAGGCAAATCGTCCGCCTCCGGCTAACCACTACAGCCGCCATCCTGTCTTCATTGCGCATCAGCTACCCACATGCACACACGTTTTCTTACGGGTCGATCGTTTGCGCCGGGCTTTGGAGCACCTATACGAGGGCCCGCAGGAGGTCGCTCTCGTTCCACAAAAGACTGTGCTTCGACGAGGCACTAAGGATATCATCGTCAGCATCCACTGCCTGGTGCCAGCCCACACCTGGCTGTCTGAACCGGCAGCCGCACCAAGCACTCTGGTTCCCACCACGCGTTCTCCGCCTATGCTGCGGGCGGCTCCTGCCTCGTCAGGACCAACTTCACAGGCACCACTGCCCACCATCCTTCCAGAACAAACTGAGCCAGCACAACCTGGACCGAAACCTCAGCGGCCACCTCAAGGCATCCTTCGCATCCGCCTGCCTACACTGCCATCCGCACAATCCGCAGACCCTACTCCAACTGGGCAACCTGAGCCGCTTCCACAGCGTACACCGCGGATTACTCCCCGCGTATGCTTACAACAGCCACCCAACTGTCTCGGGTCAAACGTGTGCCCGACCAGCTACTACGACACCTACACTGACGTCCATCCTTTCAGTCAGGCTGCCAACACATGCCAGCCACTACTCACGCCACCCCCAACATTCATGCACTGCGGCCGTCGTACGCGCCCTCCCAGTCGTTATCGTTAGACACCGATGGGAGTTCTGTGGCGTTATCGTCGTAGCGCCCCTTGCGCGTATGCTTCTCGGCATGGCTTTGCCGCATTTCCCATGGCCTACGCATTACCCGCAAAACGTTGCTCGTCCGTACGTTCAATACCCTATGCGTCACGCATCACCCGCAGAACGTTGCCTGTGCGTTCGTTCGATCCCGTTCACCCGGATCTACCGCGTCACCCGGGCAGCAATGGGACGGGTATAAAAAGGACGTGTGGCGTTCACTCTGTCTCCTTCTTGCCACGGACTTCCCCACACCTGGACGTGTCTGATCTCTCTAGATTTACTTCGTTATTCGCTTCGTTTATTTCAACCATGCCATGTGGTAGTTTTGAATTTAACTTTTGTATTGTAAATTCTTATTCTGTATATATTTAGGTTATCATAAATTAAATATTAGTTTTAAATCTACAAACTGGATCTTTCTTCGATACTTAAAATTCAAGCCACGCGACGTCGGCGCCATGTGGCTTGGGACGAGTCGGTTCCATTCAGACATCAAAGAGATGATACCAGGGGGGAATGGAGGTATCATAGAGGGTTGTGGCCCGGGAAGAGACGGTTACATTCAGGCAGCAAACAGATGTTACCGGGGGTAGGGGTAGGGGGAAAGGATGTATCATATAGAGGGATGTGGCTCGGGACACGAGGCGGTTACATCCAGGTGGCAAACAGATGATACCGGGGAGTCATAGAAGTATGACAGAAAAATAGTGGGCTGCACTTTTTAACTAAGTCAAGAACTTCAGGGTCAGTGAACTATGTGGGTCAAACACCCAAGGAATATAGGTCAAAAAGGGTCAAAAATAATGCATGTCTCACACTGTAGTCTTAATGCTCGGATCCTATCAGTAAGGACTATATCAACATCAGTAAGTGCTGTACTAACATCAGTTAGAGCAGTACTAACAACAGTAAGAACTACACTGGAGTGCAAAAAATCGACTCACCTGCAGAAATCGAGTAAAACAGTTTTTCTCAAAAACCAATAGTCAGATTTGAAATCAGAAAAATGTGTTGTAGACAAGTTATTCCTTTTTATAATTCGCCTAGTGTGAAATGGATTTCTGCTGAATAACTTTGGAGAATAGCCTGCTACTCCAGTGGCTAATATAACTGAAATAATTTAATTGCAAATCATAAGTTTTGAAGACACTATTCAAAACATTTTAAAACAAATCATTATTTTTAGAACATTGTGTTCCCTCCTCGTGCATGTACAACAGCTTACATATGGTTGGGCATAGAAGAAATAAGGTTACTGAGAATCTCTTAAGGGAAAATGTTCCACACCTCCTCTACTGCAATGATCAGCTCTGGTATGCTTACGGGTGGAGGATTTCTGGCTCTAACCTGTCTCTAAAGCATATCCCACATGTGCTCAATTGGGTTTGTTTAGGCTGCACAATGGCCATGACATAAATGGAATAGCAACCTCTGCAAGTTACTCCTGTACATTTTCTGCAGTGTGGCCTTGAATAATCATGCATAAAACTTGTCCAACAAATCTGGCATACGGCACACATGGTCTTCACATGTCTATGTGAAGCAATATGAGGCTTCATCACCCTGCAACAGGTCCAAGACTGTCTGCCACTCATCGTCAAGCACACGTTTAAGTTCGCAAAACATGCATCTAAACTGGACACTGCAAAGGGGGTCTGCTCAGTTCTTTGATGAGAGCAGAATGTCTCTACACAAATGATAGATGGGCACCATTGTATAGACGACCTGGAGAGCGTTTTGTCCAGAGCTACATTTCAGAATCTGTCAGATATGGTGGTGGTTCGTGCATGGTCCGGGGAGCCATTTCACTGGAAGCAAGAACTGGACTTGTTTTCATCAATAGGGCGATCCAAGGACAAAACGAAAGGAGTTTGACCACTGTTTGCTATACTGATGAGATTCTGGCAGACTATGTGCCATATGCCGGATTTGTTAGACAACTTTCTTTTTATGCATGATAATGCAAGGCCACGCTGCAGAAATTGTACAGGAGTATCTTGCAGAGGTTGCTATTCCAGGTATGGCACGACCATCATGCAGCCCCAACTTTGACCCAATTGAGCACATGTGGGATGTGCTCTAGAAAAAGGTTAAAGCCAGAAATTCTCCACCTGTAAGCATACCAGAGCTGATGATTGCTGTTCTATACTAATCCTTAGACCAAGGTTATGTTTTCAAATGGCTGTTTAAGCATGATTTAGTCATTTGGTTTATCTAAACACAAGATCATGCCCATAATCCAACCAATAAGAAACACCAATAAGTATCACCAATAAGAAGATGATGAAGGAATTGTTAAAATGACAGGTGTTAATTCTTTGTTATAAAAATGTAAGGCATGGAAAGCAACTTTATCCACCAATTACTTTTATTTTACTTGTCATGAGGTCTAATTGGATCACGAGTAGTAAATTTAGTATCTTGATTCTTTATGTTATCATCCAAGTTTGCTGGAGAAAAATGTACAAAGTCGTCTTCTTTGTCACTTAATAGCTCATCTTCTTCATTCACTTCATTCAATTGTTGTACTAAAGGTGTTGTCTGATCCTGTGCCAGAGTTTTAAAAATTGTCATTGCCTAAAATAGGATAAAAACAATAATGTAGACGATTTTTAATCAGACTTAAACAACAACAAAAAAAGGCTCACTTGTGCAACCATCGCACTGACATCACCAACATTAGCTGGTAAAATTACAGTGTTTCCAGATTTTGCTATTTTACCAAATGCTTGGACGTAAAGTTCGGCTACGTTGAACGATGCTGCATTCATACCTTGCTGAAAATCAAATGCAATAATTCTTGTCAATGATACATCATACTTAACTTATTATTAATATTCAGAATCAAAACAAATCACAAAAGTGTGGTTTTTCCCCACAACAATGGAAACATTTCGAAAGAAAAGTATGTCGATAAGATGAGGCTAAAGAAACCACACTTAAATAACGAACTTGCGATCGCTAGCAAATGTGCCGCTAAGTATAGTGTCCAGATGCCTAAAATAAAGCACTCATTAAATAATAAAATTCAGATTCCTTCCTAACAAGTTTATTCCATAGCTGCTAATATAACTGCGGAAAAATATGACAATATTTGGATAACTTTCTATTAGAATGTCTTTAAACTGTAATTTATGCACATAAATGCAGCAGTGTTGGAATCAAATTGTAGGACTCCTTTAGGATACAGAATTCTTCCTAAAAATTGTTACACTGGATGATTGTAATCAAGGTTTCTATGCAGATTATCTTTTTATCAGAGGGCTGAGTAATTTATTGTGCACGTGCTCGGTGCAGTGGTCGGGTAGCGAAAATGATCCCAGGGTCAAGTGTGTGTATGGCTAGAAACCTTCAACCGCTGACACTGGATGCAGGTGCGGGTCCAGGCCGTACAATCGTCTTTCACGTGTGCAGAACGAGCAAGTTACGAACGGGCGGTCAACCTGCAGTGAGTCGTCATAAAACAGGTTGGTCGCTGCCGGTAACCGGCAAGAGGCGAATGTCCAGGCATGTTGAAGCAGGATCCTAGAAACACGCTTGAAGTTTGAGTTTTTATCAGATGCCTGCGCCTTTGCCATGTGGGCAAAGTTGATGGGTGAATTCATCGTGATGGCCGAAATATTTGAAAGGCCGTCGACGTTCCTCTTATCTTTGAATGTGCCTGATTTCCATTGTAAAATAACTTAAGTACAGTGGAACCCGGATAAGAAGAAACCCGATAAGTGAAATACCTGATAAATGCAAGTCATTTCAAAGCACCGTACTTTTAATACGTTTTCTATGTTATATAAAACCTGATAAGTGAAACCTCCTAAATGAAAAAACTGGCTAATTGGCAATTATTTCGCAAGCACCATGTGCAGCTTTTGTGTGTACTTAAGACCAGCTAAGTGGTAATCATGCCTTGCAGTCTATAATAAATCTTTGTCAGGAATCCGTCAGGCGCATTTACTTACACCAGGATAGAGAAAATTCCCGCTTCACAGTATGTAAAAATATTTGTCATCAGTGAGCGCGGTTCAGTGTGCTGTACATGTGCATGAATTGAAAATCGGGCTTTTCATTCAACACTATTAATCAGAGGTACTTTATCGGATTTATATGACATTTTGCCTCAAAAAACAGGACAAATACATCTGCATTACACATGCTTCAGAAACTTACGCTTTGGTAAACCAAGTTTTTCCTGAATATACATAAAGTCTTCAATCCTAACAGCTGATAGTTAGAACCAATCATGGATATCAATAACAAATTCAGTAATATCACTAAAATCTGCCAGCCCTTTCCCAAATGCATTGTTGAAAACATGCAGATTGCAGGTTCCTACATTCACAAGACCAGGTCTATACATCTTCACAACTTCTTGATTGACAAGGCTCCAAACTATTTTATTTACATTGGTCACTGCCTAGCATCAGTAACTGACCAAGAGGTAGTCCATTATCCGGTATTGCTTTCAGTAGCTTGCAAGTTGCATGTCCTATTTAGTAAGTTTGAAGGTGACTTATCTGTCACTTGTTAGCATCGCTTGAACAATATCATGCCTTGATGTCCAACTGTTTGGCAACTTGTTTATTTTTAGTTTCATCATATTGTAGAGTATAATGAGACATAGATGACTTGATATCTCTAATAATATTGTTGTGGAAGTAGGGTCCGATTGTACCCGAAACTAGATATGATATTTTCCAAGATCCCAATGAAAAATTCTCTGGAACACTACCAGGGAACATGGCACTGGATAGTTTCATCAGTCCATCACAAGACAACTTTCATTGCCCAATGGACTTCAGCTGTGGTAGCCTTGTCCCTTTGCGGCATGCAGTACATAAGTACAGTTGCTGAAATGTTGCTTGAAGTCGTATTATTTTCTTGTTGCTGAATTGTCCATTGACTGCCAGTAACAACAGGGCAAGCAATGTCCTTATGTTGATTTTCCACTTGCATGTTGTACAATTTGTAATAGTCCTTGATTGTTGCACATAAAACTCTTCTTGCACAGGTTGCAGTAAGCCTTCTGCTTTGTAAACCTGTGAGGCTCACACCAACTTCCAATAATATGACCACTTTTGTCCTTTTTGTCTAACCAAGATTTGTTAAAAGTGGTACATCTTTGTGGCATTCTTAAATATGCAGAAAATTAAAATATTAATATTATGAAATGGTTCAATAATTATCTTTAAAAGAAAATGTAATCAAAGATATTATATAGGGTAATACTAGCCTTATTACAACACAATTGCATAACAACTTCATAAAATTGAAAGTTCTTAAATGGGAATTGCATTAACAACCAACAATACTAACATTCTCCTTTTACATATTGACATCGTTTGACCATGGCGTTTAATAACTGCAAAAATGAGCTATCAAGCGATTCTGTTGGAAATTCGGAAGTGTCTTTTTTAAACACCGTATTTCCTGAGGTCTTTAGTTTTACTTATTCAGAAAATAACCTTACTAGAAACATGCACATTACTGAATTGGTCATAACTTCAAACTTTAGTAATTTAGGATTTTTTTTACAAAAACTCCCTGGAATTGGATGTTTAATATTGATGCCATTTCACTACTATCAGAAGTAACCATGCCATCTTCACCGGCTAACCCAGATATAGAATTTGGCCCTTTTCTCAAAGATTTGACATATTTCCAGAAATATTTAGGGTTTTCTTTTAAAGATTCG
>JAQGBX010006581.1:0-12327 GCA_034698745.1 Megaphyllum sjaelandicum
GGGAAAATTAATTAAATTGTAATTTTGGGATCAATCATGACCAGACTAATTAGTCTGATTTAAATTGAATGATGATCACCTCTGCCACATGGTACTATGTACTGACTGCAGAGTAAAGAATAGAATAGAATAGAATAGAATACTAACCATGATTATTTGTTGCAGTCAAGCATATTGCAATATAATTGCTGGTGCCTGCATGGTTTTGGGATTGAGGTTTGCTGGAACGGCCAATGAAGAAGCTTATAATACGCTGGTAAATACCAATTTTTTTAGTACAATGGAAAATCTTAATAATTGACGGAAAAATGAGCTTGGATGCCTTGATAGGATTCCATTAGGTCAATCATAAGATTGTCTTGTAGAAAATGTATCCGTTTTGCCTCACAGAACTCTTGCAGCAAACATTTTGCTTTCAAGAATTATAAAATCTGTTTTCCGAATCTCCAAACCGCCTCTTGTTTTTTCAGCTGAAATATGCCCGAACATTCATCGGACTACTGGGGAAGTCTGCATCTGAACAAGCCGGGAGAACCACTGTTGAAACTTGCATGAACGTTGTTGTTCTCTCACTCGCCGTGGTAAGCATCTCATCGCTAGACTCTGGTTCAACATTTCCAGAACGTTGGTTTAAAGAAAGTCTTCTTAGGTGATGGCAGGAACAGGGGACCTGAAGGTGCTCCGACTTTGTCGCCACTTGCACGCCAGAGTTGGTCAGCCACATTCGCACGTCTTGTATGGCTCCCATATGGCCACTCATATGGCAATTGGCCTCCTCTTTCTCGGAGGTGGGCGCTATACGCTTAGCACCAACAAGTCTGCCGTGGCAGCTATGGTTTGCGCATTTTTCCCGAAATTTCCAACGCACAGCAATGACAACAGGTGAGTTGGTAGAATCTCACCAAATCTTCAAGTGATTGGAAGGGTAGAAGCAGATGATTTTTGACATGTATATCTGTCACTTAACAAAACTCGAATGTAACAAAGTGATCTCCATAAATAAGTACTCGTGCAATTTCAGTTGTTTAGCTCTTTGATGTTAACAATTTTTATAACTTTTAATGTCTACTCTCCTTTTCCAGGTATCACTTGCAAGCTTTTCGACATTTGTACGTACTGGCGGCCGAGCCTCGACTAATCATTCCAAGGGATATTGATACGGGGAACGCATGTTACACCCATTTTGCGGTTAAATTTAAGGTTGATTTTTTACCATCTAGCCTAGTTTTTTTGTGTGGAAATCTATAGTATCTTACAGTGGAATTGTTTCAGGCAACTAAATGGTACGAGGACACCACGCTCATCTTGAAAGCTCCGTTTTTACTCCCCCAACTGGAACTGCTCTCTGAAGTATTTGCATGTTCCAACAAATGCATCGCTGGCTAAGAGGTTTTACATGAAAACCAAAGCAATTATTGTATTTGTTTTCAGGTGAGCATTAAAGATCCACGCTATTGGCCCGTAACTTTCTCAGTGGACAAGAACTGGGACACACTTGTGTCACTCCTGTATAAAGACGGGACAATATACGTGAAACAAAGGACTGGGTGCTTATCTTACATCGAAGATCCAAATGGCTTTCGTAGTTTGCTAGGCCAGTCACTCGTTAAGACCGAAAGTGGGAAATGGACGGCCAAGGTAAGACTTTTGCTTATGTAGATTACTTGCTCTGTTTGGTACTCATCGATAAACACCAAATAGTAACTGTTTTTGTTTATTTTTTAAGCCAAAAGCCATCAAAGCATTGACATCTGATCCTACTGTCCATTCGATCCTTAATATGATTTTACATGGCAATTCCAACAGTAACGAGAAGGTAAGTTGATTTTATGCTTTGCACTATCAGTCTGGTTGAGTAGCCAAATGTCGCCAATTAACAAGTAATACAAAGGCAGTCTCAGGAAATTTCTCATATTAAAGACAATGCGAATTTTTGCAAACCGATTTATTTGAAAATATATAATCAAATATTGGTAATAACTTTCTCATTTCGCGTCATATTTTTGACGGCATGTTGAAAAGATTTGACATGTTTGGATTTTTGAAATATGATTAGTTATTTTCATTTCAATATATTTCCAGGAATTTAAATTTAAAACAAAAGTGCCAAAAGAAAGTTTTAGCAGTGTGATCAATGATTAAAATGAATTTTTTAAGTTTTCAACTTTGGTTTGAGAATTAATTACGTAGACTTATGATTAAAAAAACTTTTGGTAAAGTTAAGCTCATTTCAGTAATTCTCCTATTTTGACGTAGAACTGCATCTTTTCCCGACTTGTGCGGGTAGTTTTTGAGTCTCGGATGTACTAAAAATGTCCGATTATTTGTCCAGCTATGTCCGATTGTATCTCCAAAAAAAAGGCCAAATTAAAATGTAAACAAAAAATGCCTGATTGAATGTTCTAATAAATGTCCAAAAATATTTAGTTTAAATTTTCGAAAAAAATGCTGATTTTTTTCGGACATTGAAAGATGATATTTTCAAAGAAATGTCAGAAATAAATGTGCGATAAAATGTCCGAAGAATGGGACATCTTTAATGATTGACGTCATCACTTAGTTCTGTTGGTTATGTCATCATTTCTTAAATTCTGATTATGGCTTGATCCCTAGATGTAGTTCTACGTTAAAAAATTGCCGGATCGCACAGCTACGTGCCAGTGTCTTTTTTGTAATGTGGTAATAATTGAAAGATTTTTGTTGATTGGACAGGAAAGAATTGGGCATAATTTGCTAAGCCATTTGATGTACGAATGTGTCACGCAGGAGAAACTGGAAGTGTTTCCAAGTTTGGTCTCACTGATGCAGGTTATTCTAATGCCATTTTCGTAAACGGATTACTCAAGTTGCTGCAGCAGCAGGGTTTGATGTAATAACTCTCAAATTACAATTACAGATTGGAATCTCCAGCAGTCTTACGAGCTTAGATATCTGGCAGGCTCGGCTGGTTGCTACATCCCTGAGAAATTGTAACGAGCAGCCCATGATTAACAAGGAAGCATTTGTTGCATTAAGTTGTTCGTTGGACAAATTTTGCAACGAATGGTCCGAAGGTAGGAATATACTGCGCGTGTAAATTCTCTCTATTCTGAGTACATGGATGTATCTATCGTGAAAGTATTACCGAGATGCACAAGAGTCAATGATGCAATGACAATATTTTCAGTTTTTCCAGATGCAATGGCTCGGTACTGGGGTGGTCATCCTTTGCAAAGCGTACCAGCAAAATTAATACCATTCTTAATACAGAACGGCATACCTCCTTCTCACAAACTCAACGCATCGATCTCATCAGGTGAAGCTGGTTCCGTTTACTATATCACTGCTCTATTGTTCTTAATATTAATTTATTTTTCATTTTCATTAGCTGCTAAATATTTGCCATTATTTTCGGCTCAGTTTGAAAACGTGAATTTAACTTGCACCACGATTTGTAAGCTTCACCAACATTTATGTTCATGAATATTTTCTGAAAGAAAATCCCATGGAATGGATCATGAACGGTTGACAAGGTGTTACATGTTTTGTTTGTAAATTTTGTATAGTTTTTTGTATAAATGACTGTTCATCCAACGTGGGAAAGGAATAAGAGTAGTAGGTTCATATCCGTATTTTATAGCCCTTGAATATTGGGGGTGATATTGTGGTACTGTATGAAAAATCAACTGGAAAATTATCTAGATTTTTCAAACTTGAGCATTTTGTCCCAAACAAAAAATAAGCAAAAGAAGGTACGAGGCACCAAAAAATCCAAGGTTGTCACTGGACAGAAAGGAAAGGTAACGAATATTTGAAGATGTTTTTGAGTTTGTAATTGGCTCTTCAATATTTTATTTACCAAAGGAAGTTTTTTCTGTTGCCTTTCTTAAATGCATGGTCTTAGAAACTTGGTTTTGTTACTTATTTCAAAATAACCACCTGATGAACCTTTTTTCATGGTTTTATTGAAGTTTTATGAACGGAAAAATGCACACAAGTAAACAAAATAAAAATTACTTAAAATGCACCTTTCACAAAAAATCTTACCACAATAAAAGAGGCGGTAGATATCACATTATTACATATTGACTGAGTTACCATACAATTTAATACTCAATAGCCTGGTAAGATTGAGTAGTAGTTTAAGTGGTTAATAATCGTAGGGGCAATTTGATCGCGCAATAATAATTCCGCATATTCATGGCACAAGATAATCAAACCCGGCCTATTGCTGCAAGGCACTTGATCAGGAAATCCGTCACATTCGTATAATTTGGTTATCGGCCCTCTCGCATCGACTTTGCATGCTTGGCAGCAAATTTTTTAAGGAACCTGCAAAAATATAATTTTTTACGATGTTGAGAAGAATGTTTTAATAAAACCAATGAAGTGCAATTGCTTTCAAATCTTACCAGCGACCGATACTGGGGCAGTACTGCGTTAAATAGTACATTACGAGTATTGGTTGCATTGATATCCAAGCTTCATCCAGCTTATTTGCAATGGCGACAGCACTAAGATGCGCGCAACGTTCGGTGCTCATTCGTTTGTCAGTCGGATGTTGGTCCTGTTCCAACACCTTTTGGTAGAAAGCGTTTCCATTTTAGAAAATTGTGAAAATGCTTTCTTCTTCAGAAATACTCAAGATTTTTAAAGATTAATCCTACCTTTCCAGGAGTTTCGGTAAAGGCATTTTTCAGTATTTCCGAAAACACAGGCCCAGGGCATAACATGGTCACGTCGATATTGTACGGTCCCTTTTCAGCTCGCAGACATTCGAAATATCCCTGGAAGAAAATATTTTTAATTACTGGTTCGTCAAAAATTCTCTTTTAAGCTCTTGCCAATAATATTTTCATTACATCATAAAACAAACTCAGTTGAGGGTGTAGAAGAAGGGACAACTTACGTGCATTGCGTGCTTTGATGCGGTGTAAGACCGAGAGTCTGTAACGCCCATTATGCCGGCTATGCTGCTGGTCACTACAAAATGGCCTTGCTTGCGCTCCATAAAGTGTCGCAGCACGACAGTGGAGAGGGCCACTTGAGAAAACACGTTGAGTTCGAACAGGTCTTTGTCCACTTGAATGTTAACTTTTTCAAAAGCGGCACGCTGTGAGCGGCCAGCATTATTCACCAAAATGTCGATCTTTCGGGATAGTACACGTAGTTAACAAACTGTGGAAGAAGCGCACGAGCAAACAAAGCTGAATTGCCAAATAACCACCTTTCCAAAATGATCCAAAACTTTTTCCGTCAAGCTTTCATGCTGGGAGTAGAGTGTCACGTCCATCGGGAGCACGAGGATGTGTTCCTCCGGTAATCCCTTAGCTAAGAAAATTTAAAATGCGTCAGAGATGTAATGATTTAAATTTCTGGAATCCATTTTATACCTATGCAATCCTTTTTAAGTTTGTCGAGTTCATTTTCTCGGCGGGCGGATATCACTAGGCGGCAGCCTACTGATGCAAGCTTAATGGCCAAAGCCCGTCCAATGCCACTCGAAGCACCTGTTATCCATACTACCTTGCCAGAAAGTGAGCCTAAAACGTAAGAGAATGTTAGGAATGCCCATTCAGTACATATTTTCCAATTTTTATTGGTAACAAGAGAAAATATAGCTATGGTAGTTTGACTACAAAACAGCCGCACAGCAATTCCGACATTATCTTGCATTGTTGTAACACGATACCATCTTATCTACAGTACGTCTACTCGGGTGATTGGAAGGAGAAATTGGGTGCCGAATTTGACTTTGAAACAAGCAGGCAGCGTCCACAACAAATTTTTAAGTTTGTGACATATATCACCAGGGTGTCGAATTGCACTGGGATCAGGTTTCTGAAAAATACGCCTCCAAGGGAAACTACCCAAATCGAGGTGTGGTTTCCAAAGCACCTAATGTTCTTGTTGTAACCTAGGAATTGTAGGTATTTCAGGAACTAACATTTTTATTTCCAACTTAATTGCGCACCATGTTTGGCACAGGCAATCGAGCTCAATTGTGTGTCAAATCACTTGCTGAAACATGATTTAGAACTCTGGCAAGTTTAAGTCATCGTGTGCTCCTTGTAGATTAAATTTTATAGAATAAAATATCAGAATTAATTTGCTGAAAAGTTGAAGGTAGGTATATATCCAGTGTGCGAATTAAACTTTAAAAAATATTGGTGTTTCAGACAGAACTCAGAATATGAGATATTTACTTTTGCATATTTTTTGGCCCAAAAAATGGCCCATTAACCACTTTGCCAAGATTACGTTAATAAACATTAGGGTACTCATCAGACAGGACTCTATTCGTGGTACTTTTATTGGCATGCATGCAGCCATGAAAGTACGTGCACTAAGAGGAATGCGCATTAATTGATTTTAAAGCAGCTATAACCTTGAATGAATTCTTTAAACAAATTAGCCTGTCGATTTTGCACACGTGACTGACTGCCAAAGTACGATTCGTAAAGCGTATACTTTGATTATAATAGTAATTTCGGAAAAAATCGCTTGAATCGTATTTCACGTATTAATTTGCACGATGAAAGCGAAAATGACCTGGTTTTGGGCCTACGAAAAGCGACATCAAACATTTTTAGACCTTGGAATAAAAAATAATGAAAATTACAGGTGGGTTAATGGCTGGGTTATATTGCACAGCAGTATCCGTATCTTACCTAATGGCTTGCCAAATCGTTCAGCAAATAATAGCGTCAAATCCCCATCAGCAAATATTAATCGTACAGCTTGGACAAACGCCACAAATGCAGCAACTGCAAAAAATGCGCACAAGAAGACGTCCATCGCCTCTAAAATAAGTTTATTTTGCTAGCTCATGCATGGCTCGTGGCAAAACTTTAAACTTTGCTAGTGCATCATGGGAAGGACTTGATTACAGGGTGCGTCGAAAGTGCTTCTCTTATTGCCGCGCAAATAAGCGCATTTCCACTTTTCAACTTTTTGAATTCAAGAATAATTAGCAACAAGTGGAGTTTTATTACATGGTTTCTAAGGCGGGGATTTATATGGGAATTATTCAACCATATTCTAATGGACATGAGCGAAATGGTAGTGTTGGATATTTTAGTTTTTATTTAAATTTATTTGAAATTTGATTCTTTCATTTGGGAATTTTGGAAAAGTTAAATTGCGTTGCATTTTCATTAGCGTCTTTTTATCACAGGGTTACCCCAGAACTGGAAAAGCTGGAAAAATCAGGGAACTTGAAAATGTCTGGAAAAGTCGGGGAAGAATGTTGCAAAATTTTTCCCAACACAAATTTAAATACTTTTTACCGATTTTGGAGGATAAATTTGCAAAATGTTCACCAATTTTTAAAAGGATCAATTTTCAACAGTTTCCGAGGATGAATTTTCAAACTTTTCGTAGTATTAATAATCAAGATTTCCAACCTTTCCCTGCACAAATTTGCAGCATTTTCAACAGCTTCCGAGAAGAAATTTGCAAAATTGTCAACAGATTCCGGCCGGGGACCACGCAAAATTCTGAACCTTTTCAGAAGACATATTTTCCAAATTTTCCAATTTTCCGAATACAAATTTTCAAAAGTTCTTCATGATGATTTTGTAAATTTTGTAAATTTTGAAAAATTGTCATTAGTAAATTTTAAAAAATTGTGGATAACATTTGTATACGTCAATTTTGACATTGTTATTCTCCCGAAACTGGGTTAGAGCCCCCCTACCACGTGGTATTCATTTGTTGACTGTAGGGTAATGAGTTGAATTGAATTGAAGTATTAGTATGGTAGTAACCCTGAATCAGTTTTCAAATGTTACTGATATTCACTTTTTCGTAAAAGTAATAAATCATTACTTTTTCGGAAATCTAACATTCGATATACTTAATTTCGAATTTGGCGCCAACAAAGCGCCCCCCAGCGGAAGGTTTTGGTACCACCGATTTCGAACTCCAGCGCGTCTTTGGGAGAAGCCTACTTTCAAAAGCAACCCCACGGGCCATGCACCCCCGAATTTGGCATCTTCAATCTGAATGTAACCCAGGAACGTCAGATTTATTTTTATCACCTAAGCATTTGCGCCTTGTTTTACCAAATGCCGGTCTGGAAACTTGATGGCGGTACATCGTTACATTTACGCCCTTCGAGGGTGGCTCGCTTTCGTGGCCTTTATGGATCTTGGGACTGCAATCCGAGCCTTTTTTGATGAGAATTTCTTGACCGTCAAAGTCTACACTGTGGATGCGCAGGCCAATGGTAAGGTACTAAAATTCTTTGTTAATCCGCTGTAAGATTTAAGGGGCCATACAATTTAATGTCATTGCGGTTTCACCCCCCCCCCCCCCCATGTTGGCCATGCAAAGGGGCCATGCATAAACGACGTCCAATGAATACAAGATGGCTAGCACGAGATATCGTCCAGCCACTCAAGTGCAATGTTTCTCAAACGTGTTTTTTTGTTTTTTTTGTTGTTGGATCACTGCTCCCCTTTTAGTGCAAATACTTGTATTTCATCATTTTTTTTTCTCTTGGAGCAAATATTTCATCCTTGATTCCCTCATAGAGCAAATATTTTAAAAGTGCCACATCATCCCCCCCATCCTTAAAATCGGCAGAAAATGATGCATAAAAAGTTACATCTAAATTAAAAAAAAACTAATGAAATTTGACGAATTTAAATTATTATCAAAAATCTAATTGTACATAACTTTGCAATGTCCCTCATAGAGCAAATATTTCATAAGTGCCGCATCCACCTTATTCCTCCCCCCCCCCCTCCCCCTCTCATAAAATCGGTAGAAAATGTTGCATTGAATGTTACATTTTAATTTTAAAAAAAACTAATGAAATTTAACGGATTTATAATATTATCTAAAATCTAAATGTACATAACCTTGTGATATTTCATCATTGTTTCCCTCATAGAGCAAATATTTCATAAGTGCCGCATTCACCCCCCTCAGCCCCCATCTCATAAAATCGGTTGAAAATGATGCGTTAAAAGTTACATTTTAATTTTAAAAAACTGACGAAATTTGACGAATTTATATTATAATCTAAAATCTAAATGTACATAACCTTGCGATATTTCACCATTGTTTCCCTCATAGAGAAAATATTTCATAAGTGCAGCATCCAACTTATCCAACTCATCCAATTGCCCATATATACATGATATGTATATATGCATATGTACATATACCATGATTCTTTCTATGTTTTTATCAATGCACCGCTGGACTTAGTCCAAGTCTACAATTAGAGTATTTACTCACACTACTGCAATCCGTTAAATTGGATGTGTCTTCTTAAATGATATGGAAACTTCAGAAGGTCCGTCATTATCTGTCATTTGATACTGGGGAGGAAACCAGCTCGTATGGCAAGGTAGTTAATGACATACATCCAGTTGGTAAAATTCCAAATGTTTCTGAATATTCACAACGCCATTTATGGTTGCATCTTCACCACGCAATATTTTTTTTAGAATTTTTTTTTTGTGTGGATGCAGTAGTGGTGGACTGTGGTTTGGGTCCTTGCAATGGTGTGTTGGCTGTTTATTGTTTTAAAAACTAACAAACATTAAATTGAGGTTTTATTGTTAGTTTAATTAACTCTTCTGCTAGGAATCAAACATTTTCTACCAAAATAACCAAATGAAAGGAAAGACTATTCCAATGCATGTGTTTTATCATTAGTATAATGTTCAGTGTCCTATGAAATGGCGGTGATTGAGATTCATTTCCACGTCGCGTAGGTACTCTTTAATAAAAATAAATTACCGTTAATGAAAAAAAATAACCACATTCTTACAAAAAAAAATACCGATAAAGCAAGTGTTAAGTTTAAAATAGATTCAAAACATTATTTGAAAAGAAGTGGCTTCGTTTGATGTTTTATTCGATGTTAAAAAGTATGGCCAATCAAGGGTTAGGACAGGGCTTAATTTCCATTGGAGAGATTTCTGTGGTATCTCCTCGATAGTATAGTGGTAAGTATCCCCGCCTGTCACGCGGGAGACCGGGGTTCGATTCCCCGTCGGGGAGGATTTTATTTTTGATTAACAGCACATTTAGTTATACAAAAACACATAAAAGCTCCTCCATTGTTGCTCTCGCATTTTTAAAAGTTGCAAGTTTTATCAAATGTTATATTTTTAAATGATAAAACAAATGACAAATTGCTGACATGTTAATCTAACAAAAAGAAAATCCTCCCTGATCGGGAATTGAACCCCGGTCCAGCGCGTGATATGCGGGGATACATGCCACTATACTGCCGAGGAGATGATATGGATAACGTTAATATACGAGCATACATGTATTGGATTTTACACTCGACACGTACAGTCTAGAATTTCCCTATTTTTGCCGGGTACCAAACCCAGGTAAATGGGGATAGTTTGGCCGATGAGTGAAACAAAACCGATAACACGATTGATATCTGCCAGAGTATTATTGCTTTCGGTCTATAACACCAATGGATATTTAGCCCATGGTTGATGATGATACTAAGAGAAACGTTTTTAAAAATTTTACATTAAAAAAACTTTGCTTGATCTGAATTGTTGTTTTTTAAATTAAATTAAAAAAATTACATGTAGGTAAAACTAAAAACCAATAAAAAATGAAACTTGAAATGGTTAAATAAAACGTAATTTCCTTCCATTTAATGTTCGTTCGTTGTATTATTTTTTTATTCATCTATTAAAAATACTAATTCTGTAATTAAAAGATATATTGTAAAAAAGTATTTGAATCTAGATCTCGCAACTGAGATATTAATTGAAAATTGAACGATCAATTTTTCCTTTTTTCAAAAAAATAGGTCAATATGAAGACTATTTCAAGTAAGTTAATTTAAAATTGAGTAAATGCAACGGAATCTCGTGCTATTTTGGATGCGTTTTTTAAAATTATTTTGATACCTAAACTCGAGTTGTCGAAAACATACTTTTAACTTTTGAATACGTACAGTGGATCGTTTTACCATTTACCAAAATCATCAAAAATGTTGTCAAATGTAGTATTACTTCATTACATTGCTTTAAATGTTTTTATTGTACCCCTCTGTCCCATGTAATTCAATGCTTGTTTAAGATCTGAAATTTATGTTGACTTGTATTTGATATTTGATTTTATCTCCTAAAGACTCCTTTTTTCTTTTCACAATATCAAATTCTTTCTCATTGCAATATTAATTTTGATTTCATTTCAAATTTGAGATTAATTTTTAATTTCACTTTAGCTAACACTTTCTTTAAATTGTTTGCAAAAGGGAAATGGAGTGAAAACTTTGTTTTAAATAAATTTAAAATCTGGCTATAAAAGGTATACCTTTCACTACAATTTGCTACACATTTCTTGAAAGTCAGTTATGTTTATTGCAGCAAAGTATTTGGAGAAACCAGTTTGAAATAAAGTAGAAATTAATTTTTCGCTCTAGACTTTTCTGCATGCAATAACTTGATCTACACTGTTCACATTTTAAAATTCCATAAAAGTCGTTTTACTGCAAACATTTGCAGTAGAAAAAAGTATGTATAGCTCATCAATGGATGTTTACCTATATTTCCTAATGCATGGGTGGCAACCTAATCATTAATTCCAGGAGAACATTCTAGGTTGCGGTTGGCCACGTATTCCAATAATTGGTGAGTCATGTTGATAAAAAGCCACATTTAGGAGTTTAGTTGACAATGTCCCAACCTTTTTGGTTACCGGGCCCGGCCTTTATCTTGTCCTGATCATGACCATCCCCTTTTAAACTTTATTGCAAAAGGCAACTATATACATACAGGTGTATACATATATATAAATATTGAATTTCAGTATAAAAGATGCGCAAGTCGCAAAGGAAATTCAAACAACTATGTTTCTTTTAATATCCCCTGCACATTGTACAAATAAGCACAATTCCCGATCTTCCTTTGCTTTTAACTACAGATACTATGCATTGTAGGCCATGCAAAGCTGGCTTTGCCCTTTGTTTGTTTGATTGTCACTTTCTGCAACAAGCAAATAGCTTTCATTGCAATGATCAATTGTCTACGAAACTTCAATTAATGCAGTTCTTTAAAAATACAGAGATCTGCTGGCCTATAATGTGAGACGGCCTTGCCACTTCGAGCGGCCGTCTCCAAAGGTCATCAACCTTGCGGCATCCGACCTCGACTCACGCTCGCCGCGTTCGAGCCTCATTAGTCATGCGAGGAATGCCGCTACGTCCAACTTTGACCCCGGTTCAAGTTACACAAGAAATGAACCGAGGTTACCTGGAATGCAAAATAACTTTAGAAAGTCAGTCAGGCCCAAAACCTCAACTGGAGACGTCGTCCCCATTTGTCACGACGCATCGTATACGACCAGGAGGTC
>JAQGBX010006582.1:0-12326 GCA_034698745.1 Megaphyllum sjaelandicum
AATAGAAAACGACGCCATTTTGCTTTTTGAGGCTAGCCAATCCTGTTGCGTTTGTCGCCGTACGTCCTGTAGCTCAGAAAGTCCGTATGCTGGGGGGTGGCCATAAATCTTTTTTAATTTTCTCCGGACCATAAACCTGTCAAACAGGTTTCCCGTCCCCCCTCCTGGATTCGTCCAGGTCATATGGCGCCATCTTTTGGCGCTAAAGGTCAGCTAAATCTAACTCCTGATCGCATAAAAGGGTTTAGAAAATCAAACAACAATTTTTACCCGGGCAAAGCCGGGTATTACCGCTAGTTATTTATATAGATTCGCACGTCCATTTTGCACGCGACTTCTCGATTGCCAAGCACGATTCGTTAAGATTCTATCTGAGTTCTCCTAATGAATACTGAGGTGCATTGCCATTTACATCAGTGGAGACATACGCACAAGGCGAAATATGCATATGTCTCGTGACATTCCATTTATTCCATTGGCGAAAATTACCCGCAGGCAGTGCCGATGCACGTTCTTAGTTGTTGATTCGATGAAAAGATCACGTGATCTTGATGTTGACGTTATTGTGCAATGGACCCTATGCAGAGTTACGTAATTCTGTATAGGGTCCATTGTACAATAACGTCAAATTTTCTTCAATGAGTGATAGTGTGAGATTTATATTTAAAAAAATTAAACGTAGCATGTAAGAATAACACAACACTACAATTAACATTGATTGGTGCAATAAGTAGTGCATGCTTTTGGTAACTTAATTGGAACAAACTCTCACGTGCTTGACCGATCAACATTTTTTTGCAATTTGGAACTTTTTCGGGCCGTGGTTTCAAGTCGATTTAAACATTGGAAATGAAAAGTACTTTAATGCTACTGTAAATGATTTTTCAATGTTGCCGTGTAAACCGTGACTTTATTGTAAAGTTGAAAACAAATACCTCAGTCTTGATCCTGACAATCCATTGACCATTGCTCGCATAATCGCTTCCTTTCTCCACTTTAATAACTTCGTGGCGAAACTTGATGAACTTTCCCAAATCGAAGTGCTCGATGTAACCTTCTAAATACTTCAGCAGTTGCGTATGGTGCATATAATTGGGGAATTCTGGAGGAGGTGGATAATCGGACATGGCGCTCATTTCTTTGCTGGTATTGATGACGGTCGATTGGGTGACGGAAGGCATGCCATATTCGTCATTTTCCCTGAAAAATCAGAAATTAAAGTTGATTTACGACCTCCTATGAATGCAAATATTGACGAATTTAAACAATTCCCTTGCGCAAATTACCAAAAGTAAATTTGACATGAAAAAAATATCAAATAGTTATGTTCGTTCGTTCTCGTCAATCTCCAAATATTAAAATTTCTGTCTGTGGAGAAAACAGAAATTCTTTTTTGCCAATTGTTGCCACTTGTTTCTGAAAACAAACACGTGTTTATGCTTCCAAAAACAAATCTGATTAATTTACATGTGTTCATACACGTATTTCCAGGAACAATTGGCTATAAGAAGTTAGTCTGTTTTCTCCGGCCAGTTTGGACGTAGCTTTAGGTGCATTGTACAAGACTCTCCTGTGGTGTGACCACGTGTAATTAATAAAAAAAACATTGAATTTACTCGCCTATATCTCCAAACTCCTCCGAAATTGTCCGATTTCTCGTACAGAACGGCATTAAATCCATTTTCAATGCAGATTTTTAAGGAAATGATTCCAGAAAATCCTGCGCCGATAACAACGACTGGATGCTCATTAGAAGCCATGCCGGATGCGTTTATGCTTCGCATTTCATCAGCGATGACCTTTTATAAGATATCTTTAACATTTGAACATAACCCATCAGAACTTTATTTCTTGAACCCAATTAACGGGTACATTTTTCGGCAGAAGTAATTCATGATAAACGATACAGGTTCAGATAGAGAGACATAAGTTCTCTCCCAGCTCATTTTACTCAAATTATTGAAAAAAATTTAGCCATGAACAGTGGCCAAACTAGAAGTATATATTTCAGTTGGCAAGTGACATGCAAAATTATATGATCCTACCAATGTCCACTGTAAAAAAAATAGGCGTCAAAGCCGAATTAAACATGCATGTCATTGCGAAGAAGTGTCCAGGGTCCAGTTCCGTTTAATTAGGCTCAAATCCTCCCAATGAAGCAAATATCACGATATACAGTATACGTATTCTCTCAATTAAATTATCAAACGACATTTTAAAATAAGGCTACATGTACATGTATGTTTACATTTAATGCCACCCCAATTATTATGACACCGAGGGTTCTACGTTTGAAGGGAAAGCAAAATTATAAATCCGTGCATTATTTCTGAGTGTTATATTTTCTTAGCTGAAAAAATGGTATACATTGATTCACAACCGTGAATAATTGATCATGTATCATGTATCGTTCTGTAATTTCAGATTTTGTTCAAGCGTGTTTTAAAGTATAAAAAATTACAAACGGAAAAAAATAATTGAACCATCCATGCATGGCTGACAACATGCATGTGCTTTTTGTCTCGATTTTCGGAAACAAAATTAATACAGGTTCTGGAAATGAGGCATGGCCCTTGGAAATATTGTGAAAAATCAAGTTATCATTTCCTATTTCTACAGTATAATTCTAAAAACAACACAGGCGAAATGACACGTTTTTTATGTTCCATTTAGAAATCTTTTAAAGAAAATGATTTGAAAGTCCGACAAACAGCGTGTTATAGGAAACTTTCTACATTTTCACGTTCATTCAAACGTTTCTAACATACAGATTTGTGCAACAAGATTTCATTAATTTTTTAACACGTCTGGACATAATCGTCGATTACATCCAAGACTTAAGGTCCACGTCACAGAATTCGGGGCAGTTCTGTAATCTCTGGAATGCAATTTACTGTCACAATTTTTTTAAAAACAAATTCCAGGCGTTTATCCAATGAAAAATCTCCATCTATAGTGATTAATATATACAACAAATGACAATTGACGGGCGGAATTAATATATAGAAATTCCCAATATTAGTAATTTTTCCTTGTTATTTGGAATAGCATTGTTATTGAAAATATTGACTTTAAAGTCTACATTTATGAGAAATTTCCACAGGAATCCTAAAATTAAGCCACTTGAAATAGTATACGGAGGGAAGGAAGGGGGAGAGTATTCATTAAGTTTCCGCAATCATTTTTTTTGAAAGAAAATTAAACAAATTTATTTTTTAAAGAAAAGTATGGATTTTAATGAAATTTGTTGGAAAAATTCTTCCATCATCCGTGAACATATTTGAATATTAAAAGACGTTTCAGAAAGTGCGCGTGCTTAAAATTCGAAAGCAAAGATGGACACCGAGGAACTAACTCCTCAGCAGCAGTCTGTTCATCGTTTTTAAAAAAAAAAAAAAAAACTTTTGAAGGCATTTCCGGAGCAGAAATGTGTTAAATGTTTAAGGTTCAAGTAATGTCCATACATCCGATCTACGAGTGGAATGAAAAGTTCAGAAATGGACAGACAACTATGAAAGATGGTTTGAGAAGTGGACGGATGGCAAAAGTCTGCCAGAAATGCATACACTCGTTGCCAGAACGATGGGGAAAATTCACCTCCTAAAATGGATTTTTTTGTTTGAATAATAGATGACGTTTAAATGCATTTCTTTAACAAATTTCATTAAAATCCATATAAACCCTCATCGTAAGTAGGCATTCACTGGTAAATTTTGGAGAAGAATAGGGCAGCCATAGCCACGAGGACCGCAAAAATGAAAAAATTGCACCAGGAATTTCTCTCTGTCGCCGAAGCCAACGATTTACCTTGGCCGTGCCTGGTTTTGAAAGTTGTCGAAACTCTGTCCATGGTGGTCATGACGGCATTTCTGGCTCCGGGCCAGGGATGCGGTCCTTGCATGCGGAACTGGTAGGGAACGGACGGACCGAAGAAGAGCTTCCAGAAAAGCACGGGGTCGGTGAGGGCAAGTTTGGCCATATTCGGTTTGCAGCCCACCTTTTCAGCCAGAGCAAGGGTGTAGGGTAACCAGTCCACCTGGATGGTGTGCCGCGGAGAGGGCACGTAGCGCCGCTCCAGAGACTCCTTGTACTTCCGGATCTCCTCCCGCATTTCCTGGACGGGAGGCAACTTCTTCTCCCCCTTGATCAGTTGACACGCCCACCTGGCATGCAGTTCAGATATGGGAAAGATGCAGCCCAAGGGTTGAATCAATCCGATGGCCGCTAAAGTTGGGTGCTCCAGTTCCGGTGGGAAAACCCTCATGTACAAGCCGACCTCGTTGTTCTTCACCGGGATGATGGATTCCAGAATGGGGAAAGAGAAGTTGTAGCCAGTGGCCACGACGACAGCGTCGATGGGATACTCCTTGCCCTGTTCGCCTTGAAAAACGACGCCCGTCTGAGTGAAGTGGTCAATGTCGCCCTTGACCACGATTAAACCGCTGATTACCTTGACCGGGAAAGCGTCGCTGATGGTCACGTGCTGAGCTAGAACGTCGTGATTGGGTTTGATGTTGTAGAGAGCGTGGTCGAACATCTCGTTGAGCTGGACGGGAAATTAGAGGAATTTAACAAATAAAGTTACATTCAGACCGGAAACTCAGTCACTTTTCTTCCAGAAAACCCCGATGAAAACACGCCTCTGTTTACGCCAACATTAAATTGATCATTTCGCGTATTCGGTGGAATAATTTCATTTGGAAATTCAAAAAGTTATGATGACCTTATGCGACAGTATGAAGATTTTGACCGTATACAGTATAATGTATCACGTGACGGTTCATTTATTCGGAAGAATGTCACGTGATATAAGCATGCTGCTACCGAAATTTTCATACGGTCGCATATAAGGTCATCTTCGATCATTCCATTGGTGAAAACGGACCTTGTGCAGTGTTATCACAGGATACGTAATATACAGCGCCGCTCTGTTGGTTTGCTGATAAAGGGTAGGAGCACTGTGAAACTTCTAAGTGAGAAAGTTAATTTTTTTACCACTAGCACCAACCAGCGGGCAAACAATTGGTAATTTAAATGCATTACCAATTGGGTGCCGCTGCTTGGCGCTAGTGGTAAAAAAAATTAGCCTCTAAAAAAGTAGCTTTCTTACTTAGAAGTTTCACCGTGCTCCTACCCATATGAACTCGCTCTCAGCCACGCCCTGAGCTTGTATAGCCAACGTGTCACTCACTTGTGTTCTAAAACACGCGGCATTTGCTCGCGCTCATTAATTACCATAAACGGTAAGCCAAGCAGATAAAGGTGTTATCCTGTTCAACTTCACGGGTTAACACGGGCGTGGCTTCATCGTAGTGATATCTCAGGGTGGTCACAGGTCAGAGAAGTCATGGAAAAGTCAGGTGAAAAAAGTGGTCATGGAAGTGTCAGGGAAGTTTGTGAGTGGCCAGGGAATTTTTACAAATAAAAGCAAAATGCTATCCCTCCACTGCTAGCAACTCCATCTCCCAATCCTCTTCAGCTAGACTTGTAACAAAATCAAGTGTTTTGTCAAGCTTCATTGCAGTAAAAAAAAATGATATGCATTAACGAGTAAGTTTTGATCAAGGCATTTTCGCAGGGAAAAGCAGGGAAATTTAAAATGAAAACTGTGATGCCACCCTGTATCTGCAAACTAACAGGGCGGCGCTTCAACAACTAATAAGCCTAGAACGTGCCTCGGCAGTGTCTCTGGGTTATTTTCGCCAATGGAACGAATGAAATGCCACGTGATACGGCCATGCTGACGACATCAGCAAAACGTCCATTACCCGGAGGCTCGTTCTTTTATGGAGCATTCGGATGGTCAATCTGGTGTGCACCGGTGTACACCAGTGTAACGTTTCGGAACTCGTTCTACTCGAATCAGACTGGTGCATACTCAGTGGCAGCCGGTGCACCCTTCTCCCCGCATTCGAATCATTGGACTGGGTGTACACTGCTACACCGTCGAGAGAGCCGGTGTAGCGGTGCATTCAAAATGGCTGAATAGACTTCGTATGGTGTTCTTCAAAATTCGAAATTGGCGGTGACTGGGCGACTACTTAAACACATGATATGCACTGGGAACGTAATCAGGTTGCACTGCGCAGAAAAAAATCATGTGATAAGGTTGCACTGGCAAGAAAATTACACTACACCAGATTGACCATCCGAATGCGCCATTAGTTGTTAACTCGATTTAAAAGATCACGTGATGCACCCCCCAACGTAACTCGGCATAAGGTTAATTGCTTCAAATTTCGAATCGCTAGCAGCACCACCTGCAGTCAATAGGCGGATGTACTGTACGTTGACTCATTCCAATTTACCAAACAATCCTAACCGCTGTGAATGACTATAAATTTCAAGATGAATCATTACTGTTTTTTTAGTAATGTACAGTAAGGCTATCCTTAGTTTAGACAACGGAAATGTTCATTTGCAACACCTTTTGTATAACTCCATTCCTCATATCACCGCCAGTCCGCGTCTATCTTACTTACCTCTCTCTGGGCTAGTTTCTCATAAAATTTGGGAAGAAGATGAAAAATCCAATGTTCAAATCGATTGAGGTGTTGTACATCGAAAGGTATGCCGTTCTTGCCGACCCGCGGGACGATCCAGGCGCCACGACGAGTGCTGAGTAAAACCTGAAAAGATGGTGTTCGATGAAAACAAAGCCTTTCTGAAAAACATTCTCGACTGATTTTGGAATTTAACGAAAACCTTCGAATTGACGCTGCTAAGTTCCACCGAGGCATCTATGGCAGAATTTCCAAAGCCGATGACCAGGACGCGCTTGTTTTCCAGACCTTTGAAGTTCTTGTAGGAATGGGTGTGCATAACCTTTCCCGTAAAATCTCCCAATCCCGGAAATTCTGGTATTGTAGGGTACACGTGGTGACCGTTGGCCAGGAAAACTGCCTTCGCAGTTATGTCACTCTCTCGTCCCTATCAAGGAAATATTCAAAAGACCTAACATTAAGTGTTTTCTCTTAATGCATATAAAACAAGAAATTTAGATACGAAAAGCTAATTATGCAAACATTAGCTCAAGTGCGTTTTTTATTGAATGTGTTTGACCTAGTACACAACAACCCTATACTGTGAAAACTACTTCGAAAGCAGGTTTTTAGGTGTTGCCACATGGACGATATTCGAGATGCCTACAGTGAGGGAAACAAGTATAATCAACACCCTAAAAATGTCGAATAACTTAATAAATAATTACATTTTTGCAATAAAATGTTTACTGAAACAAATGAAAGATAATCCAGACACTTTATGAAACTTTCAGCTTGAAACTATGAACATTAAATAAATTATAAAGCAAAATAGTAATTGAGTCGGGAAATAAGTAATTCAACATGCACTGTACTTTCTCCCCATTGGAAAGGGGAGATGTACTTGGAAAAATCATTTTTAGGAAAAAAGGGTTTAATAAATGTTTTCCAAACACCTGGCAATAAAATCAGAGAATGTTTTGACACAGAAAGTGACCAGAAATATTCCACATAGCACATGTGTTAAAAAACCACAGCCATTTTTCAACAGAGTTACTCCATAGAGTTTAGCATGGAGGAGGCACTGTCATGAGTTTGAGGGTGTGTGGAATAAAGAGGTTGGTGGGTTGGTTGGTTTGTGGACTTTTAACGTTGGCCTATTTCTGCACACGAGGAATAAAGAGGTGATATAAATTTTCATTTTAGTCATGATACCATAAAGGCTGGAACACATGTGGGTGTAATAGATCACCTCTTCACACAGAATTAAAATTGTAAATCAGAATTTAAAGAACTACACTGTACTTTCTCACTATTCCCAATGGGGACAAAGTACAGTGAATTACCTTTTCCCCGACTCATTTTACTATTTTTTTTTAAAAAATTTATTTAATGTTCATAGTTTCAAGCTGATTTTTTTTATAAAGTGACTGTGTCTGGATTATCTTTCATTTGTTTCAGTAAACATTTCATTACAAAAATGTAATTATTTATTAAGTTATTCGACATTTTTAGGGTGTTGAAAGACTTTTTTCCCTCACTGTATAAAATAACACTGATGTTCGTACAGTATAATGATTTAATTTATTCAATTCGGTTGTGACACATTTTATTGCACAAATGTGCGTCAGGGATTCGGTGACAATAAACAAAAACAAAATGCTCTTTGCGCGATTATCAAAATTACTTTGATGTAATTAAGTGACTCTTGAAAGACAGCAATAAGTACAAACATTACCATTGTGCCGTGCTGCAATTTGCCCTTTACGGGTTTGAGTTTCAATTCAATAAAGACCGTAGAAAAAACCTTCTATGCTATCGAAAATGCGTTTATGAGATCCTTGGAAATTAATTCTTTGTTTAACGTCTTAAAAATAGCTCAACACTAAGGCGGGATGGGGATTTTTTTTTTATTTTTAAAATATTTGTTAAACCAATTTTTAAATTTACGAAAACAAAGTTTACACAACATCATTTGTTCCGAGTTACGAACTCAATTCCTCATTATTCGTTAGGGGTTTTTTGTGCTCCATTTAAGGCAGTGGTTCTCAAAGTAGGCGGTACCGCCCCCAGGGGGTGTTGAAGAGATCTAAGGGGTCTCTACTAAGGGGGCGTTTGGGGCCGCGCCCCTGGGCAAACTTGCAAAATGGGAAATTCCCCAAACAAAAGTCTTTCTTTCAAATGCTCAAAGAACAACATTGGAGACGTCCAACATAAGCTGTTTTGTTTTCAGCGACATCAAAGCAAGACAATGTTGGGTTACATCATTCATTTCAATTCATTATTGATGTTAATTTTTTTCTGAAAAAGGGGCGGTAAGTAAACTTTTCTCGAAAAAGGGGGCGGTGAGTAAGTTTTTTTTTTCGAAAAGGGGGCGGTAGGTAAAAAAGTTTGGGAACCTCTGATTTAAGGGAACAAAGAATTTCCCCAAATGTGTTGGAAAATGGTTGGTGTTAGGGATATTTTTGGAAACTCAAACAATATTGTAAAAAATGAGAACAAATTGCATTTTTCGTTTTTAAATGGAACTATATATTTTTAGGAACTTTTTTGGAATTCCTACACGTCTTTAATACCGTGACTCAGCTGTACATTTAGCCTATAAGCGAAGAACGTGATAAGATATAGGGGTGCTAGGGGTACTCAAACAGAAGCTGAACGCATTGCGAAACCACTCGTGTATACTGGTATCGTAGATTCTGCACACGTGACTTCATGGTTGCTAAAATACGATTCGTAAAGCTTCTGGCTGAGTATCCCCAATATTTATAGCATTATATCTCTTTGAATTTATATTGATAATCCAGTAATCCTTCAACTTAATATCAGATTGCAATTCTCACTAGTAACCACTCGTGTATTACTGGTAACGTAGATTCTGCACACGTGACTTCATAGTTGCTAAAATACGATTCGTAAAGCTTCTGGCTGAGTATCCCTAATATTTATAGCATTATCTCTTAGAATTTATATTGATAATCCAGTAATCCTTCAACTTAATATCAGATTGCAATTCTCACTATCCACTCGTGTATTACTGGTAACGTAGATTCTGCACACGTGACTTCATGGTTGCTGAAATACGATTCGTAAAGCTTCTGGCTGAGTATCCCTAATATTTATAGCATTATCTCTTAGAATTCATATTGATAATCCAGTAATCCTTCAACTTAATATCAGATTGCAATTCTCACTCTAAAATTCGCATGCCAGAATGTGCGAAAAATGCTTTAGGCACCTGCGTGAGGCTGTTTTTGAGAGGGATGGGCGGATATTTTTTCTGTTTTCTTTCCTGTTTGGACAGGGGATCGACCATCGGGCGGGCGGGGACGTTAAACAAGAAATCAATTTCCAATGGCCTAAGCATTCCGTGTTTCTTCTGTAGTGTTTTTTTGGCCGGGGATGGTGGCTCATTCCTGTAATCCAGCAACGGAGGCTAGAATAAGGAAGTGGTATTCTAAGGTCCTCGGTTCGTGTCCAGCTCACGATTCAACCTGCCTGTCCAGTGGCTTGGTCAACCACTGTAGTGTTTTTCAACTTAACCGCACATGCGAGGAGCTGCCTTTCTTGATATAAATACCTCATTCTTGAATTTGACAATCCATTCACCCGTTGTCGCATAATCATTTGCTTTCTCCACCTTGACAACTTCGTGGCGAAACTTGATAAACTTTGCCAGATTGAAATGTTTGATGTAGCCTTCCAAATACTGCAGGAGTTGCGTGTTGTGCATGTAATTGGGGAATTCGGGAGGAGGTGGATAATCGGACATGGCGCTCATTTCCTTGCTGGTGTTGATGACGGTCGACTCCTGGACGGAAGCAATGCCAGATTCGTCATTATTCCTGAAAATTAAGGTTTCAAAAGAATTTCAAAAAAATTTCAAAAATCGTTATTTTCGTCTCAATTTTTTCGCTAATCTCCAGATGTTGAAATTTCTTTCGATTATCCTATTTACAAGATTTCCATGCAGCTGGCATGCCCAATTGTAATTAATAAACAATCTGAAATTACTCGCCTAAATCTCCAAAGCCCTCCAAAACTGTCCGATTTCTCGTAGAGAACGGCATTGAATCCATTTTCAAGGCAGATTTTCAGGGAAATAACTCCAGAAAATCCTCCTCCAATAACGACGATAGGATGCTTGCTAGAAGCCATTCCGAAAGCGAATACGCTGCTCAATTGAACGACGATAACCTTTTATAAGCATTTATTACAGTTTGAATATGCCCCATCAGAACTTTGTTCCTTTGTCCCCAATACGTAGCTAGACATGCAAAGTCTGATGTTAAAACTATTTTCAGTTGATTTTAATCAATGTCCACTTTAACAAAAACGCAGACGTCAAAGTCGAATTAATAAATATTATTACAAGTAAGGTTCCAAGAAGTCTGCATGGCCCTCCTTTTTTTTATTCTAAATAGGTCCTCTGCAAATTTCGTTACAAGCATCTTCTTGAGCATGAACAGAATTGAAAAAAATCTTAAGGTCTACCACATGCAAAAGAAATTGCAATGTTTTCAAGCGATAAACCAAAATACATATATGTATATTTCATTTTTACCTTCGACAAAGTATAAAAATCCATAAAATATAGTTTACTTTATCAACAGCAATAATTTTAACTTCGTGCATTATTAAAAATTTACATAATTCTTACAGTAGTTAAAATAGGAGAGCCATGAATGATGCTTTTAATTAACTATCCTGAAATTGAGTGAAACGGTTCGTTTTGTTATATTTACAGCTTTATTAAAGTTTTAAAAAAAACAATAAAAAATATTAAATGAGTCCCCCAACCGAAAAAAGGCAGCTTTCTTTGCATTCTATTACATTTATACCTTTTCAATTATTGAAATTAAATGTTAAGTTACTGGAATTTAAAAAAAACGCTATCTAGGGATCACTATACATGCAACATGTCAGAGGTAAAAATTGAATTTAAAAAAAAAATAATTATTGCCTATATTTGAACCTTGTGATTTCTAGTTATTTACGTTCGTTAACCTTAGAAAGTTTTATTGATGTAATTTTATGGCCAAAATGAAATAGGCCCTGGATAGAGAGCCCTGGACCGATTCCAGCGCCATCTGCAAGGGAATTGCGAAACTCGTGAGGCTCCTTTAGAATTTTAAAAACAACGTACACTTCCAACAAACTTACACGTCTATGAATAAAAATCACGATTTTATTCGCAAAAGCACCGTACTTAATGCTAAGAACAAGACGGCATGAGTCAGTGACAGAGCCAGTGAACACGTGACTTCCGTGAGATAAAAAGTGGCGCCCGAATAAATGGCGCTGATGGCTTTCAAAGGGTAAGCCAATGGCAAGGCCAAGAAAAAGTAGCGTGTCAAATTCGGTACTGCGACTAGTGGCCAAAACCCGCCTGAAAATTAATAGTGAATGGGATCGATTACAAAAGTGACATCAATCCGGTGATAAACACGATTGTTATCGCGTTCCTGAGGTTCCTCGTGGGTTTTTTTGTTGAAAAATTATGTCTCCTCACTCCCAGCGCCATCTAATAATGTACCAAAATGGACTGTACACAAATTAAGCTGATAAGCTTTGCCACAGTGTACGAATATACCAGTATGCTCACTTGGCCGTTTTCTTGAGGCCATTTTTATGAGCGCTGGCAGCGACGAACGGCGGCAGTTAAACAAAAACATGTGCGATATAGGGTACACATAGGGATGTCCATTGTCCTCCTTGTTATTTCTAGTGTACATTAACGAACTCGGGGTCAGGATGAGAGACTCCGGTTATGGGTATAAAATTGGGGTTAATAAATTGCCAGGCTTAATGTTCTGTGATGATGTGTCTTTAATGTCAGAGCAT
>JAQGBX010006583.1:0-12326 GCA_034698745.1 Megaphyllum sjaelandicum
TTTTAGTGAAGAAACATGTTTTACTTAATTTAACCCAGTTCTCTCGCAATTTTACAGTTTCTTGCGGAAAAAAAAATACGTGATATTTGCCTAGACCTCCTCCCCCCCACGTGAGATTTGGTGAGATTCGGCTCGACCCCCTTCCCCCTAAACACCTCACGTAATTTATGGACGCCCCCTAAGCTGTCAATTCTTGTGTTTCGCATGTTCATCTTTAGTCATCGTCGAGTTCGTTCCGTTTTGACAAATCCCGCTAATCTTCTCGCTGCCTGATGACAAATGAAAAATATTTAAAGAGTGCATCAAGTATTTATTGGAAAGCTTTCATAAAGTGCGCGCAGTTTTACGTCCCGGGCACGAACTATAAATTCAGCCGCGTTTCGATTTATCTGCGCTGCATTATTCTTTTTTATTCATTAGCGTTGTCTTATTTGAATATCATTTAGTTGCTTTTCCATGAATGCTTGAAGCGTGGCGCGAGTGAACTTCTTATTGATTTCGCAATTTATGCTCGCGTTTTATCGCTCGTTAACACTTTATTCCTATAGGCTTCCGCTTGACGTTTTCAATATTTTTAAGGGTGCTGCATGCTTTTCAAAAGGCAATGAGAATGCGCCTGAAGTCAATAACTTAGTGACAGCCGTCTGGAATTTCATTCGAAAATACAATAGGGGTTTTTATTGCCGCTTTTCGCTCCTTTTGTTGCATCTTTTAAGAAAAAATGCGATGCTGATTGCGCCCCCCTTTTTTTTTCTTGGCAGTATTATTCACCGTCTCAGACAATCGATAACTTTTAATTCCCTGCGTTAAATCTGGCATTTCATGCCTGGTTTTAAGCACTCTGTCTCGTTTGCTTCTTTACCATTTTTTTTTTTAAATTTTGGAAAGATTAAGGGCAATATACTGGCAATCACTGCTTGCATCGGTGTTAGGCGGTGATGCCAACTAATAGGGGTTGCTTTTTCATAGAAATATGAACTTGACTTTTCGGACACACCTAAACTGAATTTCGGCAACAAATTGCCTCGTGTGTGACGGCCTTTAAAGTTGATTTCTTATCACATTTATTGCATTGCTAACTGTTCGTCTTAAGCTACCTGAATTTGTTTATGACGTCGTAACTGAACAGAACCAACGCACTTGCAAAAGACTCGATAAGGTTAATCTTAGCTGAGCTTAAATGAGTAAATTCTATATTAAAAGTAACGCAACTTGCTTATACCGTCTTTCGTTTTCGCACGTGATTTATTTTAGTGATACAGTGTATCTTTTTTTCCATCGGTATAGTAGGCTATATTTGTTGGCTGACAGTTGCCACCCCTCACGTCCTGTGCCGTACTTGAGCCATGTTATAGTCGTCCTGCAAGGCAGATACCTATAGGGAATAGTTTATTTCTCCTCTTTCTTTTAAAAATCTAATTTGGGTACTCTCAAACGAAATCAATTTCCAATTCCAGTTTGCCTTTATCGCACTTGACAGTGTGGATGCCCACCCCTTGTGAAATTCAGGCGTTTCGTGCTATAGTTCCCTGTTTGCTTTTGCATTTTGCTTGATTGATTTTTCCGTGAACGATACGTGGTACGTAATACAAATTTCTACGAAAGTCTTTCGTTAAATGACAGCTGATGGGATCTTGGGCTTTGTTAGAAATCCAAACAGCACCAACATGCGCTATTTAAAAAACTAACTCAGCTTTAAAATGGAGGCGGGCTCCTGAAGCTAAACCGTAACATTGAAAACGAGAGTACATTTTCCAATTCAAGTTTGTTTTTGATTATCTGCGAGTATCGATCCAACCTTCCATTAAGGTCAATAACAGCTAGGTCTGCAACTCGAGAGAAAATTCTAATGCTAGCATTAAGGTCGCGTCTTCTCATTGCAAGTTTTTTTAGAACGTCGCAGTACTCATTATCTAATGGATTATGATACCATTATATCGAGCAGTACTTCCGGTAGTATTTCAGACTGGAAAATGTGCTGACTCTGAATGCCTAAAAGGTGCATTTATCGATTGAGTTTCAGATTTACATTGAAAAATATAACCATTGCCATCTTCCTCTTATTTTATTTCAATTGGATATAGGATTACGAAATGCCTTGCATGGTCTTTTCAGAGATTAGGGGGAAAGGTTACGATTATGATTATTTTTTAATTTAGGTTGACTACATGTAAGTGTTGTTCTGATAAACTTTCCATTCCTTTTCATACGTTTTCACTCGAAAAATCTCTTTGTACGATTTTATGGTACTGTTTTATTTCAATTATAATGTTCGGGGGAAACAAGTTTATTATGTCTGCTAACAAAAATATTTACGAATTGGCTAATTTCTAGCATGCAGTATATACTGTATACATTTACAAACAGGAACTTTCGTTCTCCCCGCTCGACTCTAAGGACTTCAGTATTTCTTGCTGTGTTGCAGGCACAAACTATTCACGAGATTCTTTATTATATGGTCGGGAATGATTTTTGGGTATTAAACATGCAAGTATACGAAGACTAAAACGTACATGTACTTCCACAGCCTGATCCCAAATTCGTCCCAGATTGCAACATTTCGTTATATGAAAACTAGGAAATAATTAGTTTTAATTTTTTTTTGAGACTGAGTAGCTTTTTACTCCCAATAAGCGTTTAATAATGCGCTGCCAGACGACTGAGGTACCGCTTTCCGTTGCCGTTAATGAGCGACCCTCGCCCACCATTTTTTTTTTCACTTTACGGGTAGTTTCCTCAATTGCAAGTGTTTTCGCAAACGATGCAGTATTGGATTTTTGAAACCTGTGGTTTTGCGTCCGCTTTAAGGGTCAAAGAACGTTTGATGAAGGCTGAATAACTGTAGAAAGACACGCGCCCGCGGTGGACAAATTTGCGAATCCCCGGCCACCATTAATTCGCTTAATGGCCGCTGCTTTCGCCTGGCGCGGATTTAGTTTATACAAGGGAAAATTGAATCCTAGGCGCCCATTGGACCGTAGGGACTGAGCAGGGTCCGTTGACTCCTTTCTTTCAAAAGCTTGTTCGGTTGGTCGTCTCAACAGGATTTCTAGGATTAAACTGTCTCCTTCCTAATTGTTATTCGGCTTTTTATATGGTTGTAACTCCTTTATTTCAAGTTTGTTGACAAATAGGCCATTTTTAAATGCGCACGAAACGGCGATACGCATGTACTTTAAATTTGGACGGTACACTTGCACTTTTTAAAACAAGAGATAGGCTGTTTTTGAGATGCATTCTGTAAGTGTATGTGCTTTGTCACGTTCGAGAGCTTCATGGAAAATGTGTGTAAACAGTGCAATTGAATTATTACAGTAGGTATACACTACTGAAAATCGAAAATGGTAACAAAGTATACGGCTGGGTTCAACGTCCGGGCACTTTTTGCCTTCCAGGTACTTTGTCCCACAAGCAACCAACCAAATGAATTTGGGGCTAATGGGTTGCAGATGACGCCATGGCAGTATTAACCTTTTTATCTTTGACCTTCAACGTACGCGTGTCCAAAAGACAGAAACAAAAGGAGGCTTTAGGCTTTAGCTAAAATAAACTAGATGACCAAAAACCGGACCAAAGGTCGCAAACGATGGTAAGTTTGAAAGTTTTCCCTCCCAAACTTGCCAGTTGTCCAAGAACGGCGTCATTCGAATCGACTCACACGCTGCATGAGTTTTGAAGCAGAAGAAGACTAAGTTCTGCTTGATTAATTGTGTAGAAGTCCGTGGACTGTCTCTTTCAAATTAAAATTAACATGTATTCAGGGACTAGGACAGACATTCATTCGGGTTCGTATCTTTGTAATGAATCTACATGTGTACCCGATGTGATGTGAATTCGTGTTGCGTACAAGCCTAATCACATGTATACTGAAAACCAACTTCAAAGCTCAAATATAGCGATTGAACTGCATGCAATCTTTTTTGCCTTTGTCTCACAGGTTTGCGTTGGCCCGTGATGTCTGATTACATAATGGACAAGAAGGGACGCATGCCCAGCCATCCACCCCCTTCGCCGCCGCCGCCCACAGCCAATGGCACCGAAGCAGTCGATCCGCGCTGCGTTCTTCTGGCCTCCGATTATGATGTGGCCATTTCGGTCATCTGCGGCATGCTGCTCATCTTCGGAGTGGTGTACAGCCTGTTCGGTAAGTTTCTTGTTTTTGCCTGACTGGCGCCCGTAGCTTTTGTCTGTCATCTTGAGGGCATAACCTTAATTGCTCGCAACAAGGACGACGATATTAATTGACAATGATTGTGGCTCACGTGACTGCCGCAGAGCACCTAATTGAGCTTTTGCTTGCATCCTTGGACGATGTACTCGGGTAGCGCCATCTGCCAGGTTTCACCACTGCAAGCTAATTAACTGAGTATGTGCGGTAAACTTGCTAGGACTCAATTTTAGATGTCATCGAAAGGTGTAAAAATTAAGATAGGCTAATGCAATTGCGTCTTGGTTTTTTAAAGTACAAAACGTGGACTTACAAGGATTTTGAATGTTGGGGCAGCAAATTTTCCAAGTATGCAAGTGCATAAATATTCTTACTGAATACTATATGTCAACGTATATAGACAGAAGCTTTACGGATGGTTCTTCTGGCATCAAACCAATTTTGGTTGGTTATAGTAAAAAAGTTGTATATACATTACAATCGCCTTTTTTGACTGACATGGTCAAAACTCGAGTCCTTGTGGCGTCATATATTTTCTTTTAAAAATGTCATATTTCAGACATCGAGTTGTTTATAAATTATGTGCTTAGAAATTGAATACGATTACTAAAGCATAATTTCATTATTTTCGGTCTTCTGGAACAAATAAAGCATCACCGATGATGGCAGTTATAAGATATGACGACAAATGCATTCTCGAGTTTTGTTCATGTTGTTTTTGGCACTGAAATGTTTTGACAATTCGAACTTCTTTATCTCAATTTAACTTCAGCAGTGTCGTCTTGAATTGGCAGTAAATATCTGTTTCGTTTCGATGAAGACATATGCCTCGAGAAACCGAAATTGGTTGTTTTGACACGGGTTATTCAACCATTCTAGCTCGCTTGCGCGAACAATGTTTTGTACAGTTAATTATTACAATTACTGTTGATACTCCAATTACTCTTAATTGGTAATAGTAACTCACAATAATTGCGAAAACGTCCTTTTTTGCGTGATTTTGGAAGAATTTTTTTGCATAGACAAGGTGCAAATTAGTCAAAGTGGCGTGCTAATCGAGCAACCAATTAATTTAGATGTTCATATCATACAAAAATTGTTTCCACAAGTCGCACGGAACTGTTTCCCTACTGACGACATGTGACATGTCTCAACCATTCCATTTCATGTCACAATTCTAAAAATCCACTTGGAAAAACTGCTGTTGGTCGACGCGCGCTGAAATTCCAGTTTACCATAAACCTATAACCACAGTATACGAATACTGTGCTATAACTCCTGTGGGATTGCTCTCTATCAACTATTCACTGCCCACGTAATTATTGTATGCTTTCCGCGGTATACAGTATAATCTAACAATCAGACGGCTAAATTTCGATTGTCTCAAAAGCTTCAAAGGCACCACCAATTATGGTGTAAAAACATCCAGAAAGACTTGACTACTTTCCAAGTATATAAGATTACAGTCTTACATGTACATGTATATTCATCTTACTAATCTTATGCAGTTGCTTAATAAGGTACAGTGTATGGAGAGGTCCATGGTTCAAATTTACCATTAATCGAAATTATCTTAAACATTGATGTCCTTTAATTATAAATTTTCAAACGTACTATTTAGCAATTTGAACCTCTCAACAGTCAAAACACAACTCAATGCCAGGATTATCATGTTAATGTACAGTTGGACATTGCCCCATTTTTTTTGTTTTTTCTTCCCAAAGCTAATGAACAATTCTCGATAAAACAGGCGTTTTGAAAAATTTCGGTTAATTTAAATTTGCTAAACGGAAACGTTTGATGCGCACCATGGTATAAATTTAAAAACAAATGAAAATAAAGGTCGTTCACATCGTTTTTAATTTGAGCTTCAGAAAAGAAAACCTGATGCGTATCATCTGCATCTTCCTGATGTCAAACGAATTTGGCAAAACGCGACAAGGGTGTTTAAAACCAATAATTTTTTTTGCTGAGTTTCAGCAAGAGTGAATTCATATGACAAGATGGATAATATCCAATTTCAATTCACGCAGATAAGAAATTCAAGTATGTTTTGTTTCCGTTTTAGAATTACTGTAAGCTTACGCTCTGACAACAGCTCCAACAGAGTAGGGTAATCTTAGAAGATGACTTTTATCATGAATATTTCAAAAGTGGCGGTGTACGTTTCATGCACACTGTATAAACAATGAAAATATAAATCACTGGAATGATATTTGTCAACGTGTAGTTTTATTGTTCGGATGTTATACTTTTTTCTATTTTGTTCCACATTACTGAAATTAAAAATCCCTTATTATAAACCATCATTTAAGATAGTCGAATCGTATTTGTGGCGACTTAGGTTGCCACTTTCAAATAATGTCTTAGCCGCCCACTTAACTTAAATTTTCTTTATATTTCTCAATTTCATGAGTTTTTAACATGGCAATGTAGTTTGCAACACTCTTACTGCTGATGGATTGATGTATTGATAATACGTTTTAAAATTGTTGCCAATAGGAACGTTAACCAAACAATTTCGTGTAATTTACCGATTCCCCGACGCTATATCATATCATGCTGTTATGCTAAAAATAGCTTCAACGCCACAGCAAAAGCTCAGTTTATTTTGCACGGTAAAAATATTAATTGATTTATGTATCAATGTGCGCCATTAATTGATACATAAATCAATTAATATTTTACCGATGTTAAAATAGACGTAAACAAGCCTTATAAAAATGTACCATGCAGGTAACAAAGTCGAGGATTGGCGTTTTTTTTTACTGTCCATAAAGTTAAGCTTGTCCATAATTCATGAAGAAAAGACGATGGGTTGGAGGCGACTGATGTTCATCCAATCTCTGCGCTGTTGCTATGGAAATTTGGAGCGTTGGGAAAGTGAAAAGGCTGGGAAAGATCCATGAATAAGATGAAAATCAGGAGCAGCCATGTGAAACGAAGGAAAATATCATATTGACGTTTTGGGGGTACGCTGCTTAAGTAGCATGAAAACTGGTTATCCATCACCTTCTGAATCTCCAATGGCGATTTATTGCTTCTCAAACATGTAGCGAAAAGGTAGTGCCTCTGTCCTTCTTTTTGAGTTTTGATAAACGCACGCTGTCAATGCTCGGTCACTTAGGTGTTAAGAGAGGAAACGAATGCATCAAACCGAACCACTTCTTCTCTTCAAGTGATTTTTGCTAGTACATTTGTTATCTTTTGAGAAGAAATGAACCTATTTTTTCTTAGGGGAACGCTATTCGACTTCTGACTGCTCTTCAATAGATGGAAAGATTGCGCTAGGTGGAGTTTTAGACACGTGTAGGTCGTGGTGTTGCCCTCATACAGTCATTGATTTTTTTTTAAAAAAAAAGCTGCGACTTGTTTGGGATGCTTTTGCAAATGTGCTTTTGTTCCACGAAATTTCTATAAAAAAGTGAAATGTTAATTGTTCTTAGTAATTTAGTGGAGCGTTTTTCTAACAAATAATGCCAAAATGTTAATCGAGCAAAGCTCGTGTTTCCACGCAGCTTTAATCGTGTAGCGATTTAAGAACGTTTAATCCCAGAAATTAATGAAACATTTAAAACTACATCCAAAAAATAAAATGCGCTTTTTGTTTTGAGTCAATGCGTGAGAATCTTACACGTGCGCTTGATCGCATAAAGACTTCTAGAAAAATCCACTCCAGAGTAAGAATTTCAAATAATAAATGCGATTTTAAAAATGTAAGCTGCAATTAGGTTCACCTTCACCTTTTCAAGCTCTAGTTAAATTGCAAAATGTTGCAAGTTCGTTGAATTCCAGTCGGAATCATCGATTCTGATTTTTTTAAACTTCTCTGGCCATGCTTAAAATCAGTTTTTCTAATTTCTGAAACGTCCAATTGTCGATGGTTTTGTATTTCTTAGAATTGTAGCAAAGATTCTCAGTCCAAAGGTGTTGGTGGTTAATAACGATAGCAATCATCCATGGCCTCCGATTATTCAGCTGAATCGTTTGGAATCTGTGGCTTTTGCGCCTCTAGCATTATTTCGGTGCCTTAATTCGCCGTCATCATTTTCACAGTCTGAAGACAAAAATGAAATAAGTCCCTTCTTCGGCGATTCCCATTGGCCAGCGTGTGCGAAAAGATCTCGAGCTCGCCAATGCTGGTCTGGTTATCGATCTCGATACCACCCTTTTTTTTTCATTTTCACTTTTACCAACCTGTGATTACAGTCCGTGTCTGTCGCACTATACTCTTTTCTCAAATGGCAGCCTTTCAACGGAACGTTGCTCCGGCTTTTGAAAGTCAATGAACGGGGAACGGCCATCGAAGATCGGCAGCCGGTCGCGCGTAATTGATTGCGGAGTGACCATTGCCAATTTTCACTTAGTTGCGTTTATCCCGATGGGTTATTTATTGCCCATCTCATTTCGACGATGATTCCTCTTTTTCGATGGTTCTTCTACCAGTTTTCCTGCCTTTTACACAGTGGCTGCGAGACCAGTTCGCCCATGGAGGACAGCTGTATTTAACTCCGATCGTAGAAAAAATGTATTTTATGCATATGCTGCAACCAATGCCATGTACGTGTACTCATTTTCCGTACTCCTAGAAGTACGCACGTCTCTTTGCGCAGCGCAGCTTTCTGGTTTGAAAGCTTTTGAACGACCTTTAGTGGTGCAGCCTGTTGAATCTGGATGGCGTTCTCAACAAAAGCGCTTTTCTTATGCTAATTTCGTCAGTGCAGCCATTATCCTATGCAGATTAACCCATGAAATCGATTCTTTGCTGTGAAATGTTGGCAAATCAAGCGAAGACGTACGAAATCGATATGCTATCCATTTATAAAAACTGGTGTTTGGTAATATTTTTTGTAAAGTTTCCTTTCAAGAAAAACTTGCTCGAAAAGCTGACTATGTATGTAGTTATTTATTGGTTGATCCTAAACCGAAATACATCAGATGTTTACCTGGGTGGAATGTCGTTTGTCAACTTCAAGCATTTGCTTGCTGCAAACGAATGTCTGATGTTCTGTTCTAAATTTTTAAGCCAATTGGAAGAAAGTCATTTTACGAAGTAATTTTTGTATTTCTTGACGTCTTCCATTTCTGTAACTGAGTATACAGTGTATATATACAGCAGCTGTCTTCAAGCTTGGAAACATATCGTTTTGCTGCTACCTATGAAATTCGTTGTGTGAAGTCTGTGGAAGCAGAAACTGCATTTTTGGAAACGATGCAATGGCACTCTCTTATTCGCAAAGTTTGAATTTGTGCAAACGTATGGATAAATTAAGCGAAGGCGAGATCGTCAAATGAGTAATCTTGAATAAGATGACAGATAAAAAGTTAATTTGCTTATATCGTTTGCAAAGGCGCGCTAGCTTTCATCAGAACTCGCGTGCCAGGATGCAGATAACTCTTCTGGCTTTGTTTAGCCACCACTTTCACGCTTCGCATTTTTGCATTTTCAACGCGCACTTAACGCACCATTCACCGAAGTACTTTTCTCCAGGCGCGCATTTAGCTGGTATACGTTCTCATCAAATTCACCCGATAGGCTCAATTTCGTTTCAGAAAAAGTTTCTAGTAAATTTTTCAGTGACTGTGTCGGTTAATGTTCAAAACAGGAGAGCATTGGCCTGAAAAGTGCCCATCTACATGTACACTGCTTCAAAAGATTGAACTTTTGGCCTTTTGCATTATGTTTGGGATATCTTTAATTGTCGGCCATTGACCTGAAAATGACTGACTATATGCATTTTAATTCTGGATTCACTGCAGTCTGTTGAAAGTATTTGCACATTATCAATGCTTCAGTTTTTCAGCATTGATACCTATACGTTATTCGAGGTAAAGAAATGTTGGAACAAAATTTTTTGTCCATGAATTACAACGGCAACCTAGCTGCTGGCATATTTTGCTATAAGATGTATAAAGATTGATTAAAAATCTGTTTTAGTGAAGAAGATAATCTGTGTCATCGTCTTGAACTGATCGTACCCTCCACAATGCCCATTGACTGATGTTGCACGCGAGTTGTCATAAATGGATGGGCTATATTGCAAAGTGTCTGTCGTGTAACATAGTGCTTCTGGGTCTTGTTCATAGATTTGGAAGCTCTGATGGTCGTTATCTACTCCAACCTAATTTGCAATTTCCATTTTGTTCTTTTCATGAAACTCATCAATGGACTTGGACGCATCCAGGTTATCGATGCTTTAAGGCTGTGATGTTTCTGACGGGCTTCATCTTTGGATCCATCGTGGTCTATCTCATTTGCCTGGAGGAGAACCTGCTACCTCACCTGGGCAACGCGGCTGTCGCTATTGGAGCCGGGGTGCTCTTCGGACTAATTACTATGCTAGTGCAGTATGTCGGCCTGTTCATGACCGGTTTCCACACTGGCCTCTTGTCCGGCGTGATCATAGTGACTGTGCTGGACCACTTCAACCGGCCGTCAACAGTTTGGATCACAGTGGGCATCCTCATCGGCTGCGGACTCATATTGGCCGTGGCCACGCTCTACTGGCAGAAGGGGCTGACCATCATCGGCACCAGCATGTATGGCGGCGCTGTCATGGCCGCTAGTTTGGACTACTTCATCGAAAAGTTCGTCATGGTGCACTGGGTGTGGGACAAGGTGAAAGTGACTCCGGCACAACCGCCATGCTGGTTCAGCTGGCTCATCCTGGGCATTTGGCCTTTTATGATTTTGATAGGGACAACCACGCAGTTTTTAATCACGGGGAAGGGAATTTACCACCAAGAATGTAAGTATAAATCTTGCTCGAGCTCGCTTTTCTGTTCACGGGCATGTACTTTGGGAATTACGTATGGAGAATCAGAAGCACCAGAACCCTTTAATTATGAAACAGCGTGTAACAGCGTGCACACATGGTGTACAGAATAACGAGGAAAACCCACTAACTTTTTGATGGTGGTCATTTGTACATTGTAAAGTCAACCGAAGCCATTTCCACCAATATTAAATTGTAAAAATGTAATCAAGAAGGTGGATGAAAATATGAAAAATATAACGTTTTTGGCTCGTGGATTTTTGTATTTAATTTCGATCATAGAGACAACATAATGATAAACAATACCTATATCTTTATAGCACTGTTATTAAGACATTTTGTTAAACCCTAAATTGACATGCTCTTCTAGAGTTCGCTGTTGGGAAATTACCAAAAATACACGCCAGCTTTTTAGATGAGTTAAACACTGCGGAATTTTCAGCAGTGCTAGCAAGGAAATGCAATCGCGTTGGGCAGCTGTTATCAGCTTGACATTAGGGAATGGGTCTCATAGTTTTCCATTACCTTTACTGCAGTCTCTAATCGTTGCAATCTTTCCAATCTCATCTCCTCAGCTTTTATCCCTTAATATCTTCTGCGCCGTTTTCTTCCAATGTCTTCCTAATCTTAGCTCGACTTTCTTTTTTTCTCCAGTAATACCATCGAAGAAAACTCGCCAAATGAACCTGCAGCGGATACGCAGCCGACAAGTGAGGGAAACGCAGAAACAGAGGAGATATCGGTACCTGTATCAAGTACGGACTGCGCACGGGGACATAATATCTCAAGTGAGTACGCGTATGGTGGACATTTTTGTGATTGTGTGTGGAATATCGCAGAATATTAGGAGAATTAGAAATCAAAGTTAAGGTCGGATTGCTTATGTCGACGTGCTAATAAAAATTCAATAAAATTCTACGTAAGATCCGCCTGTTTTCTAAAAAGGAGGTTCCTTTCATCGAAGTTTAGAGATATCTTCGTTTCTTACAAACAAAAACCTTCATTTTTTTTTTATTTTTTTTTTTTTGAGAAAGGTATCATCCTTTCTTCGAAACAAAGGGATCTTCCTTTCTTTCTTCGAATCTAAAGGATCTCTTTCTTGGAATCTAAAGGATCCTCCTTTCTTTCTTCGAATCTAAAGGATCCTCCTTTCTTTCTTCGAATCTAAAGGATCCTCCTTTCTTTCTTCGAATCTAAAGGATCCTCCTTTCTTTCTTCGAATCTAAAGGATCCTCCTTTCTTTCTTCGAATCTAAAGGATCCTCCTTTCTTTCTTCGAATCTAAAGGATCCTCCTTTCTTTCTTCGAATCTAAAGGATCCTCCTTTCTTTCTTCGAATCTAAAGGATCCTCCTTTCTTTCTTCGAATCTAAAGGATCCTCCT
>JAQGBX010006584.1:0-12324 GCA_034698745.1 Megaphyllum sjaelandicum
CGATCTGTCTACTAGGACATAAGTCATGGGTGATTATAATTCCGAGATCTCTGACTTCATCAACCTTCTCGATCGGAGTACCATCGATAGTGAGCTGCATGTCGCTCACTATTGAAGCAATTGATTTTCGCAATTAATTTTAATTTGGAGCACTTTTATCCAGTTTTTTTTGGTTGAAATAATTAGTTTTCAATCAAGTGAAAATGTTTGAAACTCCTTTTGAACGTGACGTTCCAAATGCAATCAATGAGCGTCGATGTGTTCCGCTGTTTTTTGCCGACAGCTAAAAAAAACACCGAATTAGTAGAATATGCATATTTTCATCGTTTCAGGCCCCGCCCACTCTGCAATCACATCGACTTGACCGGGACGTTCTCCGACTTACTTCGATTTATTCCGAACTTAGGAGTTATGGCCATCGTTGTCATCTTCAAAAGTTTACAATGAATTGCGGGATTATGGACGTTTTATACTTTTTTGGAAAAACGCAAAAGGAAGGAAATACACAGTTGGCGTGAAACGCCTATGACTAACAGCATGTGAGATTTATTTGAAAAGAAATTCCTTTCTTTGATAATTCCCGAGAAGCGTTTAAAGGATGTTTGCCCCATATTTTGGAGATTTTTTCCCGGTTGCCATGAGCTAATTGTGAGCACGTGGTTCCCGTTCGTGCTTTCTCTCAATATATTAAAACAGGATATGACAGAATATGAGAAAAATCCTTCCTCGTTCGTTTGACGTGTGTTGGTAAATTTCCACCTGCTAAACAGTGTTAGAAGGTTAAGGCCAATGGCAAGGAAAAAAAAATAAGAGGTTAGTTTTCAAGAGTCAATCCCACTCGTAATATTTATAATTTCTAAGAAAGAGGAATTGTCCCATGATCCCTAAGTTGGGAAAAAGTCCATTATCCAGGACCGTGGAGGCCTACATGCTGGGCGCATGGATTTCAGGGACAGCAGGGTTTCTTCAGAAATTTCATTTTAAACTTCCCTGACTTTTCCAGGTTTTGAACAAAATTCCCTGACAAATGATAATTAATGTAAAAAATTGACTTATGATAATTTTGAAAATTAACATAGAAAATGTTAAAAAAATTGCTTGAAATTTTTTTTTAAATTTCACAATTTTGTATTGGTAGAATGGCGAAAATTTGTGCTCGGAAAACGTGGAAAATTTTGCTAATGAGTACTCGTAAAATATGAATTTTTTTTAAATTTTGTCCTCAGAAAACGTGGAAAATTTTGCACATTTCTATTCGTAAAATGAGCTCTGAGCTAACCATGTAGAAGCATTAATTCTGGATTGTTGTAATCCAGTTGAATTTCTCTGACTTTTTCAATATAAGCCATTCTTCCCTGACTCTTTCAGGTTTTCCAGGTCTGGGGTACCCTGTACAGGTATTGATTTCCTATGCGCACTATTTTCTCAGTTAGGTTAGGCTAGGGCCAATCTATGGTCAGTTTCGTGGAATATCTCAATTTTTGAAAGAAAAAAATCATTATTGAGCCCATCGCCAATGAAATTTTATTTTCAAAGTTATTTATTTAAAAACAATTAAGACGAAAAATGTAAAAAGATGAACATACCTGTAGTATGGTTGAATAGGAAACAACTTTAGGATCATGGGATACTTTATTTGTAGAAATTATTTTAAAATATTTGTTCATATCAATAAATAAAAATAAATGAACGTTTAATCGAGTTTGGAATTAAGACGAAAAACTCGAGATTAAATCTTAGTGAAAATCGCCTCCAGCTCATTTTTTGCAATTCAGAAATGTTAACTCATCTGCTTGGAATATTTTTTTAAAAACCTGTTGGGAAATCCTGCTTGCATAACATGGCTGTAATGGATTTATGTTTGAGGAAATTCGACATAATTTACTGTATATCACACATCCTCCTTAAATGAAAAAGTTTAAAAAAAAGTAATAAACTGAATTTGTTTACATTTTTAAGTTTTATAAAATATTTGTTCACATCAATGCGGACACATATTATTAGGAATACAATAATTGGAAATGTGCCAGCCTTGATTGTAAACAAATTCAGTTTATCACTTTTAAAACTTTTTCATTTAAGGAGGATGTGCAATAAATGGTAAATCCTGTTTAATTTCCTCTAACGTAAATCCATTACAGCCATGGTATGCAAGCAGGATTTCCCAACAGGTTTTCAAAAAAATATTCCAACCAGACGAGTTAACATTTCAGAATTGCAAAAATGGGCTGGAGGCGATTTTCACTAAATCTTATTTATTCTGGAGTTTTTCGTCTTAAGTTGTAAACTTAAATGAAAAGCAGCTACTAATTATTGGAATGATTGAGATTATTTATCCTAAATAAGAGGTTCCAAGAGCAAGAGAATACTGGGAAAGAATTGTTGATCTTATTTAATCAGGCAGTTTTAAGCATGTTCATAAAATTGAAAACAAGTTTCGATGAAGATGATGACTCGGTCCTTAAAGCGTTTTTATTGAAAGATGTATATTTTTCATGAAAATGCCAAAACAATGGTGTTACATAATCCATAAGTATTTAAATAAGATATTTGGACATCACTAACATGGTAAATCAGGGTTCCCCCAGAAATTTCATTTTCAACTTCCCTTACTTTTCCAGGTTTTAAAAAACTGTCCATGACAAATGACAACGTTAAAAATTGACACTGGAAAATATTTTCTTAAAATTTACTAACGACAATTTTGAAAATTAACATAGAAATTTTCTTTAAAATTTTAAAAAATTGCATGAAAGTTTTTTAAAATGGGAAAATCTTGTATTCAGAAAATGTGGAAAATTTCTACTTGAGAAACCTAGAGAATTTTGAAAATTAGTACACAGAAAACGTGGAAAATTGTTGCAAATTTGTACTCGGAAAATGGACCCTGAGCTGACCTTGTAGAAGTATTAATTTTGGATCGCCATGACTGCGTTGAATTTCCCTGACTTTTTCAAAATAAACCAACCTTTTCCAGGTCATTTTCAAGTTCCCTGACTTTTCTAGGTTTCCCAGGTTTTTCTGTGTAAAAATTGTTTTTGACATTCACTGAGTTTAATAAGAATTATGATCAGAATTTACACTACAAATAATTTATTGGGAAATAAACAAAAATACAAATTCAATAACACATTTACTTAACAAAATAAAATATATTTAAAACAAATAATTTAATTTGTTAGTCATCTGTTGGAATTTAAGGTCATCATGGTAAACAACATTCAAACTTGCAAACCTGAAAACACAAAAAAAAAAATACAAATTCGTTAAAATACATGCACAAAGTAGAGCGGAAAACTTACGTTAAATGGATAAAACCACAAACCCGGCAATAAATATGAAGAGAACTCTTGCACATTGATGCATCGATTTTTGTGGAAAAAGCGGGAGCTTGTTCGCAGTACATTGCATGATGGTCAAGTCCTTTATTTAAATCCTTGCTGAATCGAACCAATGAAATCGCATCCCTCGTGTTGAACAACTTCAAACCACATGAGCAACTTATGGTTGAATTAAATTCCTGCACAAAATTCCTATGCCATGCAAGCAGTACCAGATTTAATTCCAACATATTGTCAAGTAACATTAATAAAGAATTCGAATGGGTTGGACATTTCATTAAAAATTTCTAAATATTTTTTTGTTTTTTCCGTTTTTTAAACTTACTTTTTACAAAGGGGGCACAAAACTCGATTCAAACTTTCTGTCAATTGGTCAATTTCTTCCGTTTGAAGTCGCATTAAAGAAGAATAATATCTTTCCACCTGGTTCTCTGTAGTTATTTAAACGAGGACATAGTTAGCAAATTTCCAAGCATTCAGACAACTTTAATTTTAACATACCTTCTTCATCTTTCAATTCTTGCCTAATTTGTTCTTCAAGGAAGCAGATTTCCTGCTGATCATACTGGCGAACTTCCTAAATTATGTGGAAATATAACAAAATGAGTAACGTAACATTAAAAAATTGTATTTAAAAATACATGTATTTGTTAACACCTACCGGCATTTCCTCGTACAGTTCCTTCCATTCTTGGTCCATGACTTCGTCCATCAAGCACAAATTACGCTGTTTCATTTCATGCAATGTTGGAAGATCGCGGAATGCATCGACTAACCGCTCTCTCGCCTTTTGAAATTTGATATAACAGCGCTGCCAATAACAAATTACGACTCAATAACACATTAAAAATTGAAAAGAAATTACAAAACACAAATGATGTATTTTGCATATATATAATATATTACATTTCATTCCTTTCAAAGAGTGACAACCTCGAGTGAATTTTTAAAATCAATTAACATGCAATTAATGTAAAAATGGTTGACTTTTTGAAATTCTATCAATTTATTATGTTTTTGTAAAACTATTATTTTTGTACATCCATCATTTGAAGCCAAAAAAAACCTAAAACGTTGCGCTGGATTATAAATAGAATTTTTCCTGTGTTAAAATTGAACAAATTATGGGTACTCAGATAGAAGATAAAACGTGTACGAATCGTACTTTGGAAGTAGTGAAACCATGTATCCAAAATCTACATGCCAATTGGTTTAAAAAAATTGTTCAAGGACGCAATTTAAACCAATAAATGAACTTGCTCACGTGACTTCACGACTGTCAAAAGTATGATTCGTAAGGCTTTTATCTGAGTACCCCAATAGTTTACAGTATCGACGTTTGGCATTTCATCTGATATAGTGAGCACAAATGAAGTTTTTCCTGTGGATAATTTTTTTTAAAACAAACATATATGATGCCCAGACGAGTACGAGTTATATTAAAAGTCTGCATGCATGCATGCACGTACTTGCACTTTGTAAACTCTCGAGAACGTGCCATGACGTCACCCGTGCGCTCGTACTTCTTGAACATTTAATTCCTTTCAAACAATTTATTGTTATATTCATCAGTACATGTATAGCTGGTATGCTACGTCAACATCAGAGGAACTTTAAGTTGCTAATGTGTTGCCAGCTAGGACCAGTACGTTGTTTCTGGACCTATGAAATTAACACACATATATAAACAATTGATGTAAACGAATGACAGCTATTCCAGCAGTTGATATAGTTTTTTATTCAAAATGAAATCATAACAAACAAATATTTCAGGACGCGCGAAACCAGAAATACATGTACTGTCAACCCTAACATACCCTACATGTACTGCGATCCTAATAACATAATTAGTGCTTCTTATTTACGTTTCTTATGGTTTCCTTCCATGGTGGTGTCGTTGCCTTGTAAAGTTCTCGATGCGTTCTGTTTCCTGCGTATTTCGGCGATAAACAAGTCATTTTAGTGCGTTTATGGGCAGCAGAAACAACAACTGAAAAACTCGTAGAGACTCGTCGAAATTGCGGGAAATTTCTTAATGACGACTTCCGAGCAGACGAGCACTTCCTGTGTTCGTCAATCCAATGCGTTCGGTAATGTAGAAATTCTTCGAAACGAAGGCGCCATTTTTCAAACCCTAAATACATGTATTACAAAAACATAATTTCATTCCGCGTTTTCAATATTATGGTCATTATAAGTAATATTTAAAGAATTGTAGTTAAAAAAACGTTCGGAAATTTCTACTGTTATCATCTTTGAACGGATTTTGACTGAGCATAAACAAAAAAATGGATCAAAGGCAATATTGTGATTCATGGAATTCATTTGGGTAATTAGTCCATTCATGTAATGAAAATACACGTATAAAGTAGCCTACTTTATTTTGTAGTATTTATCCTGATTTGAAGAGCTGCCGAACTAGTTCGGAGTTTTGGTAAAAACGTACAGTAGTTGTAACGAATTGTTAAGTTTGATCATAAGAACATGGTGATCAAGACTACAGTATTGTTTTACCTCAAAATGTATGGCAACCTCTTTTGGACAATTATGTAAAATCTGTTTTCGGTCAGATGACCAAATCCAGTGTAAGTTAGTTTTATTTGTATCTTTTTATTATAGTTGAAGTGTGGGGACACGTCATAAATTTAACATTCGAAATATCAGTACTGGGCAGTTTAAACAGCAGTGTTTAAAAAATCAGTCCTTTTTAAACTATGTTATGTTGAAATATTTGGTTGAACTGCAGGAATTTCAAATCAACTGGTCAGATTTTGTGATCTCAGGCATAGGAAATAAATAGACACATCTGGCAACTTTGATAGCTAGTCAAGTACGTGGTTTGGACTGCCCTACTCAATCCATCGATTGAAAAAGTGCTGAGCAATATGGTGAGTAAAATCTAGATGCACCAACTTTTTGGAAAGAATTAAAGGTTGAAATTCTTGAAACCATGAAAAACATATGTACAAATTTTAATACAATAGTTACAGTTTGTGCACACTTGTGCAATAAAACTGCAAGTGTCTTCACTCGCATGCAACATACCAACTTCACGTACGTCTCTACCTAATGTCGTTTAAGTGATTTTTCTTTGTGTGAACCCTGTATTGTGGTCATTCTGATCAATCTTGATTAATACGAGAAAATATTGCACTGTACTCTACGTTTGTATACATATCAGCCAGAATCCATCAGTCACCACGATTCAAAATTAATCACATTACACAACTTCTTCAATAATGGGACACAACGATTTTATTGTTATCATAAAAATGCATTGTCCGATTTCCACGTAATCATCTACAAACATAACAACTATAGTCATTAATTATATTAATTGACGAAGGCTTCACGTGCCGGCCTATTTGAAATAATATTCAACGTCATGATTAATTAGTCCCGATAAACATTGTAGCATTGATTAATTATCTGAGAGAGAGAGAGCTGTAGAGCATTACACAACACGCAGTATGCCTCGACAAGAATGCTAAGCACTCGCTTTAGATTTCCCCTTCTTTCTGAACCATTCATCACTTTTATCGGCTGTTATTGCCTAAAATAATACAAAATAAATCTTACGTGAATGGTAATAAGAAACAATAAGCAGGATAGTAGTGAGAGAAGCTCGTGGCACCAACTAACGGTTAAAATTATAATCGTCAGATAAATGAAACTAATTTGGTGCAAATTGCCACGTTAAGAAACTGTCAAAAAAGTGTAATTGTAAAATAAGCTAGACAATTTACGTCTTCGAGAAGTTTGTCCCCATTTGGATCCACTTGGGATAACTGGCGGAAAGCCTCGTCCCCTACAAAACAGATTTCATGACCATCCTGCAATTGGACAATGGCAATTTCATGTTAACCATGTGATTAAATTTTCCATTTAATTCATAAAAAACCCACATGCACAAGCTTCTGTCTTACCGGATCTGCAAGAATGACCACTTGGACGGTAGCTTTTCCAGGAGTATCCAAACTAACCAAAGGTGTGAGAATTTTTCCACCGGCTTCTTTGACTTCCTTTTCCAATCCGGGAAGCTACAAAATTGAATGGGAAGTTGTGATGTTTACAGACATTAGCGGCAATATGTTCCCAGCAGATGACGACACTCACCTCGGAGCTCGGACAAGAGAATGCAACTCGTCCGAATGCAGAAGCGTGGTTTATTTTTCCACCTACGTTTCTTAGATGGAGCTTGCACTGAAAGGAAGACGTGACAGTGAAATCAAAGGTACTAACATCCGAAATTTACTTTTCAGATGCTGTTCGCGGCACTTGCCTGATCTTCACCGAAACCTAAAACTGCATCGGAATCCTTTTGAGAAAATATCTTCATGCCAAGTTGCTTGTGCCAGTAATCTGAACGTGGATTAGAAAGTAAGTTAGAATTTTACGCATCTTTTCTCAGTGTATCACTGAAGTCCATCAAAATGTTTGATGCTTTTTTTATAAATTTCTTTCGAAAATTCTTAAATATGAAATACCCTGGAAAATATAAATTATAAGAAGGACAGTCATAACGACCGAAAGGTTTGGGAAAAATAGATGGAAATATGAATATATGGCCGATTTCTTTTCAGTTTAGGTGATATTCCAATTTGCTTGATATTAATTCGATAAAAAATACAGCTGTTCCACTATCAAATTTTGTTTAAAAATGATCATCCGAGCAAATGCTAGCATATCTTACCAGTGGATTTTCCCAAATCAGAGCTTCCCAAAACGACCCTCAATACAGGATCTGCGGTAGATTAAAGTCGGAAGCAAAAAATGCAACGATTAGCAAAAACAACGTTAGATAAAAGATAAAAACATTTAGCCGATATTTCAAGAGTGCCGTCAACTTGATCATACATGGCCTAATTATTACCCTTATCGCTGGGCTGGGGTTTATCTACTAGATAGAATTTGTATCCTCCTGGCGCTTCTACCTCATGATATTCATCGTGGGATGTGATCGGCCAGCCTAGTTTTTTGGCGTTTTCAATGGCTTGTTTAGACTGGATGACGAGGCCCTGAAATTGAGCAAAACTGTGAAGCAAAACCAAATGCGATTAGGCAACAAATATAAGCATTAAAAACATTGCTAAACATTACCAAGAAATCATTTCCCAAGGTGTAATTGTTCAACCCATAATTATAAGTAAGTTCCACCACGAAATGGTTGTCCTCGGGACCGTAACCAACCATGGTTTTACTCCACTTTCCGTCGTAAGGACTAAAATGAATATATTTTATGAAATAAAATTGGAAAAAAATCATATACACAAGTGAAATGTTGCCAGAATAAATGAGTTGCTGATAATTGGATTTGATAGAGATGCCGAAAAACTTTCACCAATTTTAAGCCTGAAAAACCAAGATTTCACTAATGGAATATCGATTGAAGTATTTTTTTATAAAAAATAGTCGGAAATGTCAAGGCTTACAGTTTCAGATTATATCTATGAGAAAATCTTCTGAGAAAATTATTTTTATTCGTTAAATTCCCTGTTATTACAATTTCAATTTTTAAAAAAAATTATTTATTTTTGATATTCACTTGTTGATACCATCACCAATACAATTCTGTGAATTTATGTATTACAGGGTTCCCCCAGAAATTTCATTTTCAACTTCCCTGACTTTTCCAGGTTTTAAAAAATTTCCCTGACCAATGACAGCGTGAAAAATTGACATGATACACACAAAAGCTGCACATGGTGCTTGCAAATAATTGCCACATAGCCGGCGGTTTTTTCATTTAGTAGGTTTTCACTTAATCGGGTTTCATAGAAAACGCATTCAAAAAGTTCGGTGCTTTGAAATCTCTTGCAATTACAGTATCAGGTTTCTTCACTTATCGGGTTTCTACTTATCCGGGTTCTACTGTATTAAGATCGAATCCTGTTTTCTGAAAACTTTTTTAAATACATGTAACAGTAAATAACTTTTACATGCATGTACTGTATTTTAAGAGATGTGTATATTGTTATTCTTAGTGTACAGGTATATATGATGCAGACTATAAGTATGAGATCAAGAAAACTTAAAAATTTTAAGTTTTGGCAACATGCAACAAGTGTCTCGCAAATAAATTTAGGTAGAAATTCGGATAGGTTACCCGTTGCAAGACGCCTTGCAACCCTCTTCGAATTCTTCGTGTCTCAAAACCTAACAACAATTTTAAAAAAATGATGTTAGAAGAACAACGTTCCTCCTCCCACGCACATGGTGCATTTTAATGGATGCTACTTACTTTCATTCCCAAGACATCCTTGTAGAATTTTGCTGTTTTGGTGCGATCTCCCACCTTGAACACAAAATGCAGGGCTCGTTTCGTGGACATTTTCTCGCGCGTCTTATCCTCACCGAATCCGAAACGCAAAGTGATTTTTCAAATCATTAGCAGGGGTCTTGTCAAATCGTGTGTCATAGTTCAGACCAGGAATTTAATCAATAATAATGTGTATTTAATGACGTTGAGGAAAGATCAGAGCTGACAGATAAAAAAAAAGCCGACAAGAATTACGGAGACCTCGGCGTGCCGCGACATGTCTACTTTGTAAAGTTGATCTTTTCTGGAACTTTCAAATCAAGTGTTTTGGACCAAATTTCACAGAATTGTAAATTGTTGAGTTTTAAACTTCAGCTAGAAAATTACAGGAAAACTGTTTGTGGATGAAGCCAAAAGTCAATAATCGTTATGTGTATATACTGTTAAAAGGAGTATTTGATATTCTGCTTCATGCATCATTTTTGATAATAACTCCCAATACTTGAAAATTCGAATTTACAAAAAAAATTGTCTGCTTCAAACTTTTTTAAAATTTTTCTATAAAGTTTTAAAAAATGTTCAAAAATGTCTTATGGTATATAGCAAACGAATAAAATGTTTCAAAATTGACCAATGAAAATGTTGAGTATGTTATAAAATAGACGTCGGTAAGAAAAAGCCTTTGTAAAAAAGACGAAACTTCGAATATTCCTCAAACATGTAAGTTTCGTCCTTTTTTTAAAAAAAAATTAATGAAAGCTTTTTTTAAACTCGACGCAGGAAAAGTTTTAGTAGTTTGCAAAAAATTTTAATAAATATATGTAGGGCTTGTTGAAGAATTGACTACTAAAATTTTGTAAATTATAATATTGGATGAAGATTGGGAGCAAACTACTAGGATCGATAAGCTGATCGAGTGGTTCATTGGAATGATTGACAGAATGGTCAAAGAAATATACTGTATGCATAATATTCAATTCTGGCGATACTTTGATAAATATTTTTTTCTTATTCGTTCAACTGTGAATTATTGAGTAAAATTTAAATTTTCTTACTTTTACCATTACAGATTAGGAATCAAAATTCAAGTTTTAATGAAATCTTACAATAAATTGAAAAATTTCAAAAGTATTTTTGTGGCCAAGATGTCACAACCCCACTTTAGAAGTTACACAAATCCAGGGAGAGGGGGGTGCAGAGGGAGCATTGCCCCCGGGCCCGGCCGCTCAGGACTTTTTAGTCCTGTTTTTTTTTTTTTTTTTTTCAAATTTTTCCGAGTAAACTTTCAAAATTATCAACATTTTTCGAGGACAAATTTCTAAAAATTATCAACCCTTTTTCAGTATAAACTTGCACAATTTTCAACATTTTCCAAGGAAAATTTGAAAAATTTTCGATCTTTTCCGAATTCAAATTTACAAAAAAATTTAAATGTTTTAACGATTTCCAAAAACAAGTTTAAACATGCTCAACATTTTTCGAGGACAAATTTACAAAAAATGTTACGTTTTTTTGAGGAAAAAGTTACACAATTTACCACGTTTTTCTTGGACAAATTTTTCAGCCCTTACTATTTACAAATTTTGAAAATGTTGCAATTCATTCTGAGTAGGCTACAAAATTGTAAAACGTTTAATTTTTTCCAAATATAAACTTTTATAACTTTTAACCTTTTCCGAGGACAAATTTGCAAAATTTAGAAAATTGTTAAGTGTGAATATTTTAAAATATTAAAAAATTCTTAAGCCCTTTTTAGAAAATTTTGGCAATGTTTTCTAAAAAATAGAGAATGGAAGGGGCCCTGGAGAAACACCGCACCCCCAGAAATAATACATCTCAGAGGCCCTGACACAAATCACAATTTTTCATTTTCAGATAAAGTAAATTTTGCGTGCATAACAGAGTTACAGTATCTGCAATTTAGCAGTCTAGCAGAAATTATATATGACGTACGTTTTTTTACAGTTTTACTGATATACAATAGGGGAACTCAAACATGTGCTGGGACGCCAGCAGTCGTGGCAGTAGCTATAAAGTAGGTGGCAGCCAATAGGTTTTGCACCTAGGTCATCACCCAAATCCGGCCTTCCTATTGGCTACCACAAAGCTACTGCCACAACTGCTGGTGTGCATGTCCCAGCACATTTTTGAGTTCCCCTATTGTAGTCTGTTGAACTCATATTGCCCGCCTGAATACTAAACCAGACGTTGAATTTTTTTTGAGTTGTGTCTCTTCTGAAGCGGGGATACGATACTAGAAAACTCCAAAGTGGGTATATATAATATCACTCACTTGGGGCAATGGTAGGCAACCTAGCGCAAAATTGTTAGGGAGCCAAGAATACTAATTGACACTATGCTAAAAGATTCGTACTTATTTTTGAATTTAAAATACATGCTGTAATTTTAATAGTTTTTTTAATGTATCATTTTCAAAAAAATTATGGTTGTGGGGGAAGGAAACTAATTAAATAAGAGGCATAAGAGGTTCATTAGTTCTTCAGTAGTTACAAAACGTTTGGGAAACACTGCGAACTCATCATACTCATGCGCTGGGCTTGATACTGCGCAATGCTGATAGGGGTAGCCAACACCATGTAAATGACCCTTAACCCTCAGATGGTTACCTAGGGGGTGTTTCAGACCTCCACCCTCTTTATTGACCTATAACATGTTATTGAAATTTTTTTCAGCTATGAAATTTCGTGACTTTTCCTAAATATA
>JAQGBX010006585.1:0-12323 GCA_034698745.1 Megaphyllum sjaelandicum
TAAAATGAAGCTAAGTGCAGTAACAGGACGGTACGAACCTAGCTATCCTCAATGGAAAACAATGGCCAAGGTATGAACAAATACTGGCCTGCGGTATATACCTTGCCAAGTGCAACATTTCAATCTTATTTTCATGCATTTTCAGACCTATGGAGTTTCATTTCCCATCGTTTTTCTGTGCCTGCTAGTGGCTTTTATCATCATGTTGATATCTTTTTGGGCAGAAGATTACATGACAGAAATCAACCGAAACTATGGCGGCAGCATCACGTCTCTCTTAACCTACCTTCCCAGCGTTCTTTACGCTGCCATCGTATGGGTCATGAGTGGATTATACAATAAATTATCAACTTTCTTAACCGGATGGGGTATGTGAAGGAAAATATATTTACCAGTCAACTGAAACGTGGCATCTGAAGAGATAAATTTTAAGAACATGTGTATGCAACTGCGAATTGCATACCCTTTTCTCAGGGTTCTCAGACTTTTCCAAGTTTTTAAGCAAATTTTTCTGAACAATGACAATGGCAAAATTGACTGCAAATGTTATCCACGATTTTGAAAAAATCGACACAAGATAGTATTCAATATTTTGCAAAATTTTTACAAAATTAGCTTGACGATTTTTTAAAAATTTTAGAAATTATTTTCAGAAAATGTAGAAAGTTTCGCAAATTTGAAATCAGAAACTCTAGTAAATTTTACGAATTTGTCCTCGGACAATTAAAAATTTTTCAATTTTGTACTCGTGGACTGTTGAAAATTTGGTAGATCTGTCCCTCTGAAATTAGCGAATTTTTACCAAATTTGTACTGGATAAATTTTAAAATGTTTGTGAGAAAATTGATACGTTTAATTTGCCTGACTTTTCTAAATAATATATTTACCATCTTCAAACGGTTGGGAGTAGATGAAATTAAGGAGCAAGATACTAATTTTACCAAAATTAGTTTATTTTATGCGTTCAACGTTTCGGCATTGACGCCTTCTTCAGGAGTTTTCCGAAAACTGCGAAAATATGCTAAAAAACCTCCTGAAGAAGGCGTCAATGCCAAAACGTTGAGCACAAAAAATAAAATAATTTTGGTATGGAAAAATTAGAATCTCTCTACTGAATTTTTCTAAATAAGCCAATCTTCCCTGCCATTGCAAGACATTTCCTGGTTTTCCAGGTCTGGGGGAACCCAGTTTCGGGCACCGTTTACCCATGTTCTGTGCATCTTTCAGAATTTTGTTCAAAGACTGTAATCTCAACCGCATTATACATACGATAATTTATTTATGTAAATGTCATTTTCATGACAGTATGATCAAACTAAGCCATGCAATATTCACCTTCCAGAAAACCATCGGACACAAAGCCAATTTGACAACCACCGCATTGTCAAGCTCGTGTTGGTAAATTAATTTCATGGCATGATGTCAAACCAGAACCTACTAATCTAGGCTAAAAGTCAAACGAGTTTATGATTGAATAACGTAAGAAAATATTTTTAACAAGCTTCCAAGACCAGTGAAACTGGAGTTGTACCAATTTTCTTGTTAAATCTTAGAAAGGGAACAAGCAACCCTAAAGTCACCTTAAAACTGCCATTCTTAAAAGAAAGTAACATTTTGAATATTTATCTTCATTCACGTCTAGTTTGAATTTGTGAACAACTTCATGTCTTTGTTTTACATCGCATTTTACATCCAAGATCTCGCCATGTTGCAATCGGTAATTGAAACTTAATTGCCATGTTTCAATCTTTAATTTCAATTTATTGGGATTTCACTAATTTTGCCATGTAAATATGTGTATTTCAGCAAGTAGCTGTGATGCTCATCATACAACAGGCCATTAATCACTTTCAAGAGGCCCTTCTGCCCTTTGTCCTCTTGCAATGGTACACGAAATGGCAGACAAAAATAACCATCAAAATGGAGAAGAAAAAGAGAGAGGGGAAAGCAGTTTACACCACAGAGTCCAGATACGCAGACACGGACGAACAAAACGTCGCCGTGGAAGCCAATGAAATTGAGGAATTAGATATTGACGATCCCCAAGTACAGAAGGCAATTACCGAGAGTGCAATGGATCCCTACGAGGTGAGTTCATGATGACAAATGACAGAAGTATGTATCCTTATCGATGTCTTGCATACATTTTATCTTATGGGGGTTCCCGCAGAAATTTCATATTGAAGTTGCCTGACTTTTCCAGGTTATTAAACAAATTTCTCTGACCGATGGTAATGTCCAAATTGACATATGTCAACGTTATCCATGATTTTGCAAAATCGACACAGAACAATATTCAAAATGTTTCATAAGTAACACAGGAAAATTGTACAAAATTAGCTCGAGAAAAATTTGAAAATCTTAAAAATTCGTATTCAAAAAATCTTGAAAGTTTTGCAAATTTGTCCTCAGAAACTGTTGGAAAATTTTGAAAATTTGTACTTGAAAATAGTTGAAAATCTATTAAGATAAGTTTTAACAATTTAAAAATTTGTACTTGGAAACTAGTTAAAAATTTTGCAAATTTATCATCGAAATAAGTCAAAAATTTTGCAAATATTTCCTTGGATAGGATTGAAAGTTTTGTAAGTTTATCAACGAAAAAGTTTAAAATTTTTCAAATTTGTCTTGGAAAAAGCGTAATATTTTCCAACTTTGGCCATTTAAAATGTGGCAAATTTGTACTGGGGAAATTTGTAATAAGTTTGCAAATTGGCCCTGAGCTGACCAAGTATAAGCATTAAGTTTCAATTTGTGACAACATTAATACGTTGAATTTCCCTGACATTTTTAAAATAAGTCATTCTTTACCGAGATTTTATGTTTCCTAACTTTTCCAAATCTGGGTTAACCCTGATGGGTTTCCCATTCAATTTTGTTTCATTGACTTCTTTCATTTAGGGCACATACGACGATTACTTGGAGATGTTCATCCAGTTTGGTTACGTCTTTTTATTTTCATCAGTCTTCCCTCTAGCAGCTTTTTGGGCCGTTTTTAACAATGTGTTAGAAATCAGGGCAGACGCTTTTAAATTATGCAAAGCCTTTCAACGTCCAGTAGCCAAGCAGGCTAAAAACATTGGCGCATGGCAAGTAAGACCATAATAAAAGGATTTAACCTTACAAAACAAACACTTACCCAAAACAGATGTCGCCCGTGCTGTAATTCGTTTCTTTAATTTTGTAGATTGCCTTTGAATTGATGGGAGCCATTGCGGTGATGACTAATTGTGCCTTATTGGCAATGTCTTCTGATCTTAAGTCCCATTTCTCCAAGTTATCTGCGGTCGAATGGACACTTCTTTTTGTGGCTGTGGAGGTAGAATGACAAAATCTGTCAGAAGCTTGCCTGACCGCTACACGAAAACATTATAAATAAATAATGTGTCCTTTCAGCACATCATTTTATTCATCAAAGTTATTTTGGCATACTTGATACCTGATGTCCCTGGATGGGTTTCCAATGCATTGGCCAAGACTGATTATGAATCCAAAAAGGCACTTCGCAACGAGGTAAATCATTCTTTAATCCTTGGAGCGCTCAGATGTTGAATCGACTCGCCACATAAAATTCACAAAGTCTACATTGAGAAAAAACGTTTAGTTACTTTGATTTCATAGTCATTCCTATCGAGAGAAAGCAACAAAATATGGGATCGTTCACAAAGTTTCTGCAATCATTTAAAAACAAAAAAAAATGGCTCTAAAGATTTTAATGCAATTTGTTGGAAACATTCTTCAATCATACCTGAACATATTTCAACATCATTAAAAGATAAGTTTCAAATAGTGACTCAGCGGTCTGTTGTTCGTTTTTTGAAAAATGCCTCTCCTAAAATATATTTTTTATAGTAGATGACGTTTACGTGTATTTTTGTACCAAATTTCCAGGAAGTTTTTTTTTAATGATTGCGGAAACTTAATGAACACCCCTCGTACTTACCAAAATGTAGTTTTTCCATATTTTGAACAAATTTAATTCTAATATCAATTTATAAACTGTAGGCTACTTTATGCCAGTTTCTCGTTAATTTGATTAGTTTATGTGGAATACATGTACATTTCATTCAATGCAAATATTATTATACAGTAGCAACAATTATAAGCAATGTGCGAATTAATAAAAAAAATGTAAATGTGACAAGTGATTAAATTTACCTGGCTTTGCATATATAACACCCAAATATATACATTTCAGCGTTCCAAAAAAACGAGAAAACATTTACATCGGCTGAAGGCAAAAGGACACTTGGATAGAAACGGATCGGATCCCAACATGCTGCAAGTCAACCAAACCAGAGAAACAAGATAACTCCTTACCAATAATAAGTAACAATCAATATTAAGTGAGTTTATTCTGTAATAAGTCAACATATCACCCAGATTAAAAAGATCTTTTTCGATTTTTCAAGTCAACAAATAAACTGATTTAGAATTAGTTCCTTATAAAAACCTTGCTTTATAAGATAATCAACGAAAAATTATAAGGCTTCCAATCCAGTGGACAGGATTAGAAATGAAATTTAGAATTTAAACGTTTAATGTATCACTCGTACCATTTCCTTCACCTGAATTTTCAATTAAAAGCTGATGAAAAATAGAAGGTCGGTGGGGCACTACGAGTAATTCACTCTTTTCATTTCGGCCAATAAATATTTAAGTATATAGAATGCACGTAGCCCAGCCAGACAATTTCTGTTGTCCAGAGTTCATAAAAGTAAATAAAAGTTTTTAAAACCATTCTTGAGTCGTTACTTCGTAGTTCCAAGAAACATCACTTGTACTTGCTAACATCCGGACTTCTATACATGCACATGTACACATCGCTCAAGAGTCGTTTCACGTAATTAGGGGGTTGCTGGTCCATGGTATATCCACCATTTTCGGAAAAGATGCGGGTCAAATGTGAATATCCATCGTCCGAAAGCCATTGGGCAAGTTCTGGACATTCCGTTATTTCTGGGATGTTATAGCCATTTTGCTCACCTAAAAATTGAAAAACTAGGGTTAATAAAGAGGAATTTTGTAAACAATGATTTGGAGAGATTTCTAAATCACAAAACTACTACACGTTTTCAAATTACTAATGGTGTTCATCACGTGCCCGCGATCATTAAAAAAAAAGAGAAATGGTAGAGAAATACATGTCAACTTAATCTATTAGTCAAAAAATGTCCGTTTTGGGAGATGCATTTTCTCCATCATCCTGGCAGCAAGTGTATGCCTTGCTCAAAAAACGCGGTTGTCTGGTGTCTGTCCATTTCTGAACTCTTCAATTTACTCATAGACTAAATGTTTGGAAGTTTCTTGGACCTTAAACATTTCACACATTTCTGCTCCTGCAATGCTTTCAAAAGTTACAAAAAAACGAACAACAGACCACTCTTGAGCTACCATCTCCTCGGAGTTCATCTTTGCATTCAAATTTTAAACATGTGCAATTTTTGAAACATCAGGAATGATGGAAGAATTTTTCTAACAAATTTCATTAAAATTCATATAGCAGTTTTTTTTTTAAATGATTGCGGGACCCCTTGTATTACAGACGCCCTTTTTAAACAAAGAACGTGTGTGCATTAAATCAGAGAGAATACCTTTTCGATCTGCCATGCTATCAAAAAAACACCAGGGAGAGTCTGGTCCTTCCCCGCACTTTACAAATGACACGTAGTGGCTGGTCTCTATGCACACGACAGCGAAGAGGTCCATGAACGCAGGTTTTATGGTAGTATGTTCTTGCACGCTAACATATTCTGGTGGCAGCTCCAGTTTTGTGTGCTTGTGGTGGGATCGGTTTCCAGGTCCATGGGACTGTTCAATTAATAAAGGATCAACAACTACGAAAAATTCCAATAATCATAAATGTAGAGTTGGTTCTTCGAATCACCTTTTTCATGCAAGGTTCGCAAAAAGCATACAAGCGATTGACAGGGTCTGAACTTTCATGAAAGCAATCCAAGCATTCGAATATAGCGACACCATCGCCGCAGACGGAACAATAACGTGGAGCTGAAAAACAAGACATTACGATTTGAAATCAAACAGTTCCAATGTTTGAAGTGAACGCCAATTCCACACTCACAATTTTCGATGATATCGGTCACTTCCAGGTGTAAAGAAGGAAATATTCGTGGATAAACTTTAAATGATTTGCCAAACCGTGGCATTAGGACTATAAGGCAGGAAGGAATCTGTAAGGATACAAGATTTTCAAATTCACGGCTGAAACATGACTACAGCTTAAATCAGTGTTTCACAAGCGCTGGTCCAGAGAAATTTCCTGCCGGTCTGTGAAAAAGCTCAGACGTTCGCTTGGCTCCTGATTACTTTCAATAACTAAATATTTTTCATATGATAATTGAAACTACAACCAATAAATAATATAAATAATCAGGGTTACATGACCTGAAAAAGTCAAAGAACTTGAAAATGACTGGAAAAGTCAGGGAAGAATTATTTATTTTGAAAAAGTCAGGGCAATTCAACCAACGTACTGATGTTGTCACAATCCAAAATAAACGCTTTTACATGGTTAGCTCAGGGCCAATTCGAAAACCTTTTACAATATCCAAAAAATTCCAAGAACAAATTGGCAAAAATTCCCACATTTTCAGAGCACAAATGTGCAAAATATTCAACCATTTTCGAGGACAGATTTCCAAACAACGTTACCAAACAAGGTTTCCAGGACAACTTCCAAACTTTTCCGAGAACAAATTTTGAAAACTTTCAACATTTTCTGAAAAAAACATTTGTATAATGTTGATTGTATAATGTTCAAAATTTTCTCATGCTCATTTTGTAAAATTTTCCTATGTTAATTTTGAAATTTGTTTTCCAAATTAACATTAGTAAATTTTACAAAATAGAGAATATTTTCCTGAGTCAAGTTTTCAAAAGCAAGGATAACATTGGCATAGTCAATAGTGACATTGTCTTGGTCAGGGAAATTTGATTAAAAACCTAGAAAAAATCAGGAAAGATGAATATTAAATTTCTGGGGGAACGGGAACCCTATTTCTCCTTTAGCAGTCCACAACATTTTTTTTTTCAATTTTGACCAGTCCACAAATTTTTTTTACTATTTTCACCAGTCCGCAAGGGTAAAAGGGTTGGGAAACCCTTACTTACAAGACTTTAACATACCTGTTTTAGTTTCACGTTGGAATTATGTAGAGACTGCTCTAGTAAATACTGAACAGTAGGCAAGCTTATTTTGTCATGTTTCTCCACAAAGAGTTGATAATAATATGACTCTTGGCCTGAACTTAATTGAAGCAAAGGTTTCGCTTTTAATATCTGCTGTAGAAGAGAATTTAAAAATTCTTCAGGATCTAAGAAACAAAAACGTCCCAATTTATAAAAGATGTAAAGAAATGATCCAATAATAAAAATATATTGAATATTTTATATACCCTTTTCTTCGCAGGTCAAACCACTCACTGAACTCAAAACATCCAATAATTCTCTCAACTCCATCACGCGGTCTGCACGAACATAAGTTTTTCTGTGCAAATAGTCCTCAATGATTAGATAAACATAGATTATGTAAAGAGAAGCCGCATTCTTATTACGGGCAAACACTGTAAAAATACAGTTTTTCTTACTTTCGTAAGGGGTTGACAATCTTGTGATGGAGGACCTCTTGGACCCTTGTATATTGTTCAATATCTTCCTCAGTTCTGGGCCTAAATAGCAGGTCATCGAACACTATGTTGAAGGCAAACATACTGAAGAGGGTCGCGTCCAAATAGCACGAATTATAATGTCCCTGTATTCCTTTATTGCGCCCGCACAGGCCTCTAATGTCGTGGGATTCTTCTGGAGCCACCTTTCCATCGACCACGGGACAGGAAATTCCGCCAAAATCTACATTTAACAGATCTGTTGGTCAATGCAGAAGCGCAATATGGATACATGCATTAAAATGACACCTGCAAGTTTTTACCTTGGTAAAGGGGATGACATTGGGATGCGTAAATAAATAGTCCAGTATTTTTGGGACAATCAAAATGCTTTTTCTTATTAAATGTTCCATCATTGCAGTAATCTGCTGGTAAGTCCTTGAATGGAATGACAAAAAAAAGTATTAAAATTCGAATTCATTTTCAGAATCGTAATGGAGATGCCTACTCCAAACTACAATGGTGGCATAAACTACGAGGGGTATTCATTAAGTTTAGAAGACATATACACATTTTGCTCTATGAATTTCATTAAAATCCATACAGAAGTTTTCCTAAATGCACAGTAATTACCATTTCCAGTCCAAACACTGCCTCCTTCTCGTTCATATTGCTTTGTGACTTCTCAGCTCGGCATCTGACCACCCCCTTGCAATCTTTGTCATTGATCCGGACAATCACTCGATCTCCAATCTCGATGTTCACTGGTGCTGCATCATTCCCATAGACCCCATAATTACCGGTATAATCAAACCCACGTGATCCATTCCTGTTTTCTGTCATCTCAGGTGTGCTTCTGGAATGACTGTTATTAAGAAGTGGTTGCTGGGCACCACCAAGACCACTAATATCTGATGCCTGTTGATCTGTTAGACCACCTACAGAAAACATGCAAATTGTAATTACAAAAAGCTATCATAATGTAAACGATTCACAGAGAACTGCAGTCATTATGGTGGCTGACTGACTCAACTTGACACACAGCATTTTGAATTAGTAGGCCTAATAAAGTTACCCGAAAACAAGTGAGCAAATGAACACACAATCTTTGCAAAATAATGGACACTTAATTTCCTAGCTTCTTTCCAGCAGTTGTTTGTTGTGTCGTTTGTTCCAGGCAGGATACGTACAGGAGGTTCTTTCATTTCCAAAATTGAGATGTTTCTCGTAATATTTCTTAATATAACTACATATCACTTACCCACAATTCAAAAAGGTTAGGCAACATTTTAGAAACCTAACAATGCGTACCTCTGTAAGAGAAATACTTGAAACCAAACAACATGACAGGAAAAACAAACAAGATAAGAGGCTTACATGTAGGTGGTATATGTTAGCCACACCCTTGAAATAAAGATGTGGAATATTATACGGAACTTACTATCTAATTTTGTTTTACTATGCTTAAATCATGGATTAATTTTACGTTTATTATTGCATACAAAGAATACAATACCTGGACGTAAGCTACGACTCGTATAATGGCCATAGAATTCATTTCAGTAGAAGCAATCACGTGATCACACGGCTTTTAAGCTTATCAGTCTTTTTTTTCTAATCTGATAGGCCTTTTAAATGGCCACCATAAAAACATACGTAAAAACAACTTTTTCCCAAACATTTCAAAAACTTGTGTGCATTGGAATTTGCCGGTTCTTTCAAAAACATATCATGTTTACCTATCTATATCCATTTCGTCAATACGTGAGTAAATTGAACTATGAGGGGAAATATTTCCATTTAAAAAAGATAATTTTGACAAAAGAGAAACGAAATTACTTTAAAAAGAAATAATTTGTTTGAATATAATAAGTCATAATATATGTTAGTCATTCATAGCTTTTTTTATGACATTATGAGCCAAAATATCAGACAAAAAACTTTTCCCATTTACAGTATTTACATATTTTTATTATTATTTGGATTGGTTGTTCCCTCAACTGCATGTACCTGTATCCGTATCACCTATACATGGAAACAACATAAGCAATATCTGGCATTCATTTTTGCAGACATTTATGTGCTGTGCCTTTATTATTTTAGGGTAATATGCCCAGCAAATAAATGGATTAGATAAGATATACCTCACCTAGTCCCCTGCTCCCTTGGTAAGTCTCTCGAGGTAAACTGCTGGTAAGTTTTTTATCAACAGATAGTGGATGGAAGCTGTCAGTAACATCGGCATAAGATGACGAGTTGCTCTTCACTAACTCTGGCTTGATGCTTAGCGAGGAAAATGGAGCAAGTGTATTTAAAGAATATGACGCGTCATCTTCGCCGCACAACGGCCGACTTGGCATAGTAGCAGTATTTGGTGAATTTTCACGGCAGCTTGGCTCCCGGCTGGAAACGTTAGAATGGGGGGTTGCTGAACCTAGATTGTCACCGGTTACCGAGGGCCTGCCATACGCGCCGGTGGTGTAAAATGTTGACTTGGATTTGGGGGACAGTTTCTCGATGGATTTAGTCTTAGAACTTGACAGAGAAACCTCTTTCCGTTTCGGATCAGTTTTGGGAATCGATACCTTCAAAGGATTTCTGCTTCCCGTAAACATTGCCAGGCTCCCAGTTGGGTTTTTTGAGACTCCTCCTGGGGACGTGGATTTGATCTCGTCGGTATACATGCTGTCACTAGACACATTTTTGTCTTTAATTTTCTTACCGTCTTTGGACATTTCCTAGAAGATAAATTGCAATACCTACAGTATACTCAGAATTAACGATGTTAACATTAAATGTTCTGTCCGAAAATCAAGTGTTCAAATTGAGATCGTGAAGGCTAGAATGAATCGCGAAACTCCCTTACATATTTTTGTTACCAAAATTACCAAATATGGATTCAAGTCCATGCAAGGGCAAGTCCCTTTAAGCCGTTGTACTGAAATTGATATTAAAATAACGATGACGTGACACTTACCTAACATACAAAGAAATATTCATTAAATTCGATCGGAATCTATCAGTTTGCAATATAATGAAGGAATTTAAATCATTTGAAGAATGTTACATGGAACATCCTTCACAGCGCCTTTCCAATGCTGCGATCCTGTGCTGCGATGATGTTGGTTCCTACCTGCGCCATCTTGTGCCAGCATTAGCAAATAGCAAATGCGGGAAATTTGAAATTAAAGTTATCAATCATTAGTCAATTACAGTCAACATCAGCCAGATGTTGACCAGCGCGGCGTCCGCAAAAAAGTTCGGACGTTCCGCTCGGTTTCTGGTTATTTTGAATATTAAAAACGTTTTAATTTTTATATTATTACATTTTAAAACTACAACCAAAACACTGATATAAATGAAATAATCAGAGTTCCCCAGATGTGGGAAACCTAAGGAATTTGAAAATGGCTGGAAAAGTCAGGAAAGAATGATTTTAAAAAAGTCAACGAATTTCAACGTCTTAGTGGTGTAACAATACAAAGCTAATGTTTCTACGTGGTTAGCCCAGGGCCCAATTGCAAACTTTTTAAAATTTTCCTAGCACAAATTTGCAAAATTGTCTAACTTTACCGGGGATACATTTGCAAAATTTTCAATCTCGTCGAGGACAAACTCACAAACTTTTGAACCTATTCCGAGGACAAATTTACAACATTTTCAACAGTTTCTGAGGACAAGTTGCTAAAATGGTTACCAGTTTCCGAGGATAAACTTGCAAAATTTTCCACGTTTTCCGAGTACAAATTTTCAGAATTTTCAACTATTATCGAGGAGAGATTTCCATAACTTCCAATCTTTTCTGAGAACAAATTTTAAAAACTTGTAACATTTTCCGAAGACAAATTAGTAAAATTTTGAACAATTTCTCATGCTAAATATGTAAAATTTGTAAAATTTTCCTTTGTTACCTTTTTAAAAAATTCAAAATTTATTTAAAAAGCTAGAAAAGTCATGAAAGTTGAATATGACATTTTTGGGGGGAAATGAAACCGTGAAAACGGTTTACAAAAGCAAAACCGAATGACGTCATGCCAGGTTAGAAACATAACGTACTGCACATTTCACAAATTCAGAATAATTTAAATTTATAATTTCCAATACTATTATTAATATTTCACAATTCTAAAAATACGTTGTTTGCGGCATTCTAGAGAATAATTTGAATAAAAGGAAAATGTTTGCAAAATTTCAATAAAGGTTAACATTTTTAAAGTCAGGTTTTCCATAAATTAAGGAATTGTTACGTGGTTTGTTATGAAGCATCCACTAGATGGGTATGACGCTTAAAATTGTCCGCGTACATTTGCTAAAATGTACTTTAAAAGAACATTAAATCCATCTTTTTTTTCTGAAACCCAAACGTTATACTTGTTTTCCAATATTTCATCCAGCATGAGAGATTTTGTCCAACACGATCAACTTGTTTTGACTTCTGAAAGTCAAAACAAGGGCATAACATCAAGTTTAAAACTCTGCGATTCAGAAAATTTGAATAATACAATGCTCGAGAATTCATGAATTCAGATGGGATGAAACGTTGACTCAATTTTTGCACAATTTTTCGATGATAACGTCCAATTGCGCAGACTTCGATCACGCCCAATGACTGACTTTATTAGAGGAAAACAAACGATTGGTTGCATAAAGTTGTCATACAGTGTATAAAAAACAGTATAACAATGTATTAAAGATTTT
>JAQGBX010006586.1:0-12321 GCA_034698745.1 Megaphyllum sjaelandicum
CCCCCTCTTCCTTTTCCTCGTTCTCCTTCGTGTCACGTAGCTGATGTACTTTTCTACACGGAGATTGTTAATCTATTTTTATCTCGTCGCTTTCAAAGAAATCGTTAACGAGTGGAAAATGCGTGTTATGGATTCGGAGATCGATGACGTCAAAGGTGGTTCGCTTTCTTCGGCCAAGGCCTTTTGAGCTCAGCAAAAATACACCTCGTGTTTGCGGACCGAAGCATTTCGCCAGGGACACACACTCGTGAAAAATATCGACAGAAAACACGGCTTCTGACGTCAAAATTGAACGCTTTTTGTGCGAGCATCCCAACACGAGATGAAAAACTCACGAAGATATACATTTTTAGCCCTGGCGTCTACGTGCTCTTCGAAACGTGCTCGCGGATCGAAGAAATTTCAAATCCCATTTTAAGTTAGAAAAACGTTGCCTTAAGTAAAAATTGGGTAGCTCGTGTAAATGTGTGCATTAATAAAATGTATCCATCACCGAAACGTATTCAACAAATAGACCTGAAAATGCATTTTCTCCCACTCCTGCCTTAGAGCGCGAGCGTACAAACATGTGTACGAGTTCATTTTCGAGAAATATGTTCATGTACCTCGCATAAAACGATGCATTTCTCGATCTTCTACAAAATATAAAATATCTAATCATAACAACACTTGAAGAAAATCTTCCGGTACGGGGCTCCGTATGCAAACATACATCTCTTCTTCATATACTGTACGTGCGTAAACATGTGCGGCATTATTGCCATTATATGCACGGTATACCTGGATGTATACCAAAAGCTTATTTACCCTAAAATTATTATTTACGCTTATCGTTATAGTCGATTAATTATTTTAGTCACGCAAACGTACGAGCGAACTTGTATTTTCAACTAAACGAAATAACAAAGCGTGCATCGAGTAAATTAATATCCGAGAACGTAAATGAAAACAATATTAACGAGAGAAACCAACTTAAAATCGCAAATTCTAATACAATATTATAGGATAAAGCGCACTATACTATACAGTACGTTTCCATGGCAGCTAGAATGTGCTTTATGACCGTCCCTCGCTCGGAAATCACGGTGAATAATGAAATGTTAGAAAGAGATGCAAGTCGCGTAGGAGAAGAGAAGAGAAGAGAAAAGAGCGAGTAGAAGGATGGCTAAAAGAGGCCATTTTTTATCCGTTTCATTTTCAGTCGGCTTCTGTCTGCCCTCGTAAATCATTCGCCCAAGATGTAAACATCAAAATGGCGGACGAGAATGGAACGAAACTCCGCGACGACCATTGTTACACGCTCAACGAATAAAGGGGGGCGAACACCATTCTCACGGGCTCAAAGTTTGCCACCGAAAATCGTTCACTCGTTTAGGTCGAAATGGTCACCATGGAATGTTGCCATGAAAACCAACGGATAAGCATGGCAACTGTCATCTGACAACGTCGTGTCCAATGAAAAACGAAAGATGGTATAACGCGGCGTTCCATGAAAAAAAAAACATAGAATGTAACCATGGAAACCATGAGATGCAACGTTCCATTAAGAAAGGAAAGAACGTAACCATGGAAACTATGAGAATGAGATGCGACGTTCCATTAAGAAAGGACAAAATGTTACCATGGGAACTATGAGATGCAACGTTCCACTAGGAAAGGAAAGAACGTAACCATGGAAACCATAGGATGCAACGTTTCATGAAGGAAAGACAGAACGTAACCATGGGAACTATGAGATGCAACGTTCCATAAAGGAAGGACAGAACGTAACCATGGAAACCATGGGATGCAACGTTCCATAAAGGAAGAAAGAACGTAATCATAAAAACTATGGGATGCAATGTTCCATAAAGGAAGGACAGAACGTAACCATGAGAACTATGAGATGTAATGTTCCATGATAAAAGGAAAGAACGTAATCATAAAACTATGGGATGCAATGTAAGAAAGGAAAGAACGTAATCATGGGAACTATGAGATGCTACACGTTCCATTAAGAAAAGAAAAATGTAACCATGGAAACAACGAGATGCAGTGTGTGTTTCAATTCAAATTAATCCCTAAAGTCAGCACATAAGTGCCCTTTGATGAGGGGAGGAGGGGGGCAAGAGTGAATTCAAGGAACGACTAATAGAAAGAATCCATACAAGCACGGTGCTCCTTCAGTGGGTTGGAATGAAGAGTTCTACCACCACGGCAGTTGGTCCTCCAAGAGTTCTTTATTGCTAAGCAGCAAGGTAAATCTCTCGAAGAGCCCCATACTTTGTCCTTCTCACCTCGCCCACAGACTGTCCCAATCCATAGAATGGAGCATGGCAGTCACACTGTTTTTCCTTAGGTATTGTCCAGTAACGAACCTGGCAGCTCTATGCTGTACCATTTCCACTTCCTGTACAAGACCGATTCTAAAGGGATTCCAAATAAGCCAACAGTATTCCACGAGAATAATCAGTTAGGGTGACCCCCAGCTTCTACATCATACAGATAGGGCATCCGAGGAAAGAACATAACCATGGAAACTATGAGATGCAACGTTCCAATAAGAAAAGGAAAACTGCCTGAAGTCTTAAAAAATGGCAATTTCAACCTTTTGACATGGTCGCAGTCCATTCGAAAACTGTCCGTAAACAAGTCGTCGAGGATCGATACTCAGCTCGCTAGTTCATTAAAGTAATTTAGCCATTTTCTGTTTCTCAGATCCAGATTTTATTTGCAGTATTGTTTCTGGGAAGTTCCCTCAATCCTTTTCTACCAGGAATGGAAAGCAGTAAACACGATCCAATCAGCTCGAACGCAAACCAGTTCGAAAAATAACTGTTTTTCGGAAAGGGCACGCCGTCTAGGAGTTGAGCTTTCACCCTGGAAACCCGGCCTGCCTAAAAGCCAAAAAAAGCAATTCACCAAATTGAAAATGAGAATTCTTGAAAGTGCCCGAAACCATATCGCTAAGCTACCTTACGAAAGTGAGTGGCCTTAACAAAGGCTAACGTTTTAGCCTTCATCTTTGAACTAGACATCGTGAAATTGATTCAAGCTATATTGAGATTTGCAACATGTCCTCTGAGTACCTTCTCCGCAGATGACTGTTTTTTGATGCAACATCCGCTCAATTTGACTTTCTAAAAGACAGTGAACTCGAGGATTTTTCATCATACTGCGAGAATATGGCTCAAATCATACCCAGTCCTGGGCCGCTTTTTACACCAACTTATTATGTTCGAGTCTACGTGATCAAAACAATATTTTTACAAACAAAAAGTAGAAAAGTTTTTGCTTTTTCGTAGATGACCTGCTTTAGTCCCTCGTATGATATGCGGTGAAGGGAATGTTTCCTATGTAAATATGACCTCATTTAATACCTCTCTGGAGACCAGCTCTACTTAAGTCCTTAGGAAAATAAAAGGATGGTTTGTTCGTTGAATTTATTTACCTAAGCCCAAGGACAGGTAGTTTATTCAATATATTTAGTAACGGAAATAACCACAAAAATACGAAAACATGGCGTTGAAATAACAAAAAAAAACAATAGAAATTGACCAAAAACCGACCAAAAAAAGAAAAAAAAACTAAATAAAAAAAAGGAAAAGCAGAAACGACATAATAAAGCAAGAAAAGACGACGAAAAAACGACACAACTCACATGAACATGAAGACAAAAGTGGCAAAACGACAATCAAATGTACTATCGGAAAAAAACTGACTATCAAATGTCGCATAAACGACCGAAATAGGAAAAAACTATCGCAAAAACGACACAAAACCCGAAAAAAGCAAAGAAAAGACAAATATTTAACAAAATAAAGCAAAAGAAAATACAAAAACAATTGTTGACAAAGCTGAAGAAAACACGAAAAAACTAAGAAGAAATGTCAAAAACGTGGGAAAAATGAAGAAACGACACAACACTAACCAGTAGTAAGCTAAACACGTTACGCGTAATATGTTTTGACATAGTTGCAATCTTTGCAGAAGGAACAATCACCATTTGGAACATTTTTCTCCAACAATACAAAAAAGACATTTATCACCATCTGCAGTTTTTCCAACAAATGTAGTTTTCATAAGGTCATAGATGGAACATTCACTGAAGTTCGAGTCTGATAACACTGGAGGAGGGGGTTGCGATCATCTTCAGAACTGCTCCATCTACCCAAAGCATTACACTTTCAATAAATACATTATTTTTTGTACAATTTGTCCTTAATATCGATAATTATTTACGACCATCCGCTCTGATGACAATGCCAGAGGATTTTTTGGCCTCCTTTCTTTTCTTCCAAATCCAATTTTTTTTTCACAAAAAGGAAAGTAATTTGTTGGATGGAAAGGTCAATTGCGTGACATGTGTACAAGATGGCTTTAGGAACAATGGAATCGATGCGATTTGTGTACACGGCTCGTTTCATCGTCTGTTTAGCTTTTGTTCAATATATTTGCTCAGCACTTTAATGAAAACTGTGTCCGTTTTCAACTAATGAAAATGGCACGTCGAAAACACGTGATGTGATGGTCAGAAAAAACACCAAAGCGTGCTTTACTGCAAAGTTGCATACTGAGGGACCAACGTTACCACTCTACTTTTAAGAGTACCATAGCTACTTGTAATGTGAAAAATGTAAAGAAATTTTATATACATTTCTGCAGTAAATTTCCGTGAAACCACTCAAATATATTTTTTGACAATTATTACAACTCCAAATTGCAAGGATCACAAAACCACGTACATTAAACTTTGAAAAATTATGTGATATTTTCCACAGAGCAAAGGGTCCTAAAATAATATACCAACTTTAAACAAATTTCTGAACATTTTTTGTGATATCTTTCACTATTGTTAAAACTTTTAAATATAATTCTGATTTAATTTAAGAAAATTAGTTGAAAATGGTTGTGAAATATTTTTCATGGTGCAAAAAACGTCCTATACAATTCTGTCCCTGCAATGTTAGAACTCCAAAAAAACATTCTTATCTAAGAAAATTAGTTTAAAAATGAAATATCATGAAAATTACCGCAGCGCATATGCCTCAAAACCCAACACATTATAATTGCAAGTTTGAAACTTTAGAATATAGTCTGATCTAAGAAAACTATTTGAAAAAAAAGAACCGAATAACAATGCAGGAATCCTAAAATTCTATACCTGTAATGTTAAACGCTTAAAAAAAGGTAACCTGGTCTAAAATTTATTTGAAAAGAATTCTGTGATACGAAGTCAAAAATGTTACTTTATCAAAATTAATATTATTATAATGATTGACAATTTATATATTTTAGACGGATATATGACGTCTGGTCTGTATAATTTGAAGAAAGCATATCTCCAGACGGGTCCGTTTGCAAAGTGAACTTGTTGAATTATTTGCAGATTTAATCCCTGATTAGCGTTAGCCGGAGCTCGCGCAAGTAACTACTGGTGTATTTTCCCTTTTTGATCCCCAGGGAACTTCATTCATTGAAATTTTTCCATTGTTATAACCAAATAGATTTCTCGCAACAAAACCCCGCTTCCATTCCATTCCTGAAGCAAAATCAATTTTGATGTTTTTATTAAAGTTGAATAACAACCCAAGCGGACTCGAGGGTCCTTCAAAAGGACCCATTCAACATTCAATGGACCATTTCGATGAAAACTCGCAGAAGTTCAGCAAAAAAAAGACTGAAAACCAGAGAAGTGAATTTAGTTCTAAGAGAGATGGTAAAGCACTCAATATGCAGCTCATGGTAGTTGTTGACATGTTTTCGAAACAGCGATTAAAAGCTTTTATTGTTATCATTTTCGAAATGTAGTCTTCGAATTGTACAATAATAAACAAAAGGAAAAAAACCAGAAAACATTCATTTCGACTTATGGTATCGTAGGATCGATGCAGCGGCCATTTTGTTATACCTTTCTAAAGCTTTTAGGGAAGCAAAACTTCAACAATGGACCTTTTATGCAGTTAGGTACGGGGCTATATCACGTGATCTTTACATCGAATCGTCAACTAAAATAACGTGCCTCCCGGGAAATTTTCGGCACTGGAATGAATGAAACGTCACGTGTTATAGTCATGCATGCTGACGAAATCCGCATAAGGTCCATTGTTTCAACGTTGTATTAATGTTTTGTTATTTTGCTTTTTAAAAAATTTTCTTCTTCATTGGTCTGGATGATGCCTGATATTTGGACAGTGCATAGCAATATTTAAAAAAATTATCAAAAATACAAAAATACACTTTAGTATTTTATTTTGTTCAATTAATTTTAAATTATTAAAAATTCGTATATAAATAAATTTATCTTGCAAGGAATTTTTAGAAATATAAAGTTGAATGTGACTGCATTCATTTTGAATATTTTGGAAAATATGCTTTTCACATCTTTCATAATGAAAATAAATTCTTGAAGAATTGATTTTCCAGCAGTTTATTAGAAACATCTTCATAATAATATAAGTTAGAATTGCATAATAATGTCAAAATTTGAAAAATGGATGCATATCGATTCAAATTTTAAAAAAAAACCAATTTGCATAAAAATGTAGCATTAATACTAAATTTTACATGAAAAGTGGATGGAAATCGATACTTTCTTCACTCAATTTTGGAAACTTTTAATTTGAGTGGTATTTTTGGAAATATTTTTGCATAATATAACACACACGGTGGAACTGTTTACAATTATCTTCGTAAAAGTCCACATTAATGTCATCGCATTAATTAGTTGCACGCGCATCATTCCTTAATTATGTTTTCCCATTAATGGAAACTGCATTAACGCATTAAAAATTTACCATTGTTGGCACATAGGGTCGTTAACACCCCCTTAATAACACTGTTATGACAACTACGCACGTTTTTACCATACTGTTTTGTTTTGAATTATAATGAGGAAAAAAAACTGCACCATTTTATTACTTTCCAACTTTGCCAAAATATTAAGAAATAGTTAAAAGCTAACTAAATAGTTAAAAAACTGAACGCATAACTGATATAAGCAATATATCCGAACTACACATGATACAACCTGATTAATATAAATATACTATATCACATTATCCACTATAGCATACAGTCTTGCATAATTAGCTGAAAACTGTAAACAGAGCGGAAATTGAATTATTTTGGAGGGGAGTTGACACGTTCTCGCGAAGCATTTAATCTACGGGTATTTGAATTTGAATTCGTGCTTACGTCGAACGAAACCGAATGGATCCTGACCGTCGTAATCCTTTCGGATTTGAAAAATTCAATTATATTTCTCCTCGATAAAATCCTGCGTGATTGAATCGCACGTGGGTCCTATGGGAACCCTAATGGAAAAGTTGCCATGCATAGGTACAAAATAATAATATACAAATTGGTCACATCTGGCATATCCGAACACATAGAATTCATCGCACAATGTTCGATGATCCAATAATGAATCAGAACTTGAGATATAATATATCCGATAAAAAACATACCTAAGAAAACATGTCCAATGCTACAACCTTTGCACGAAACCGTATCTGACCATATCATGTCTATATGCCGCCGATAACTTCATAAATAAGACCATATCTGACGCATACATGTATATGTATGATACATCGCATACATGTGGGACCATATAGGCCTACACGTAGCTTCCGGATTAAGAACATTTATACAAGGTTATTACAAAAAATCACCAAGTTTTAAAAAAGTTTATTGTGGAAAGTATTACAGATACAATATAGTAAATGACCCATGAAGAGAAAGGGAAAATGCTCAAGTTTTTAATCATAAACATACCATCACAAATGTTCAACGTGAGATCCTCGTGTCACACGACACACGGTAGTCCAGTTTGGCCCATAAAAGCTGAAGTGTGTCCCTATCAATGATGTTCACAGCAGTTCACATACTCAAGCACTCAAAACGCTTTCTGCTGCATAGACGCCATTTTGGATATTTGGTTCGTGCTGCCATCTGGGCGTTTAAAGCAAAGTTCGTAGAGCGCGTTTTATTAAACTTGGATTCATCCCCCCCTTTCTTTTCGAGTGCCATTTAATATTATATCTGCAATACTTTGTACTGTACATATTTTTCAAACCCGATGATTCTTTTGTAATAACCCTGTATATAGGCACCCGTGACGACGTTACAAGCATGGCGCCATATCAAATCAATATAAAATCAAAGCAATAATTGAGTTCATGTAATGGGACAGATAGTCAATATATTTGATCATATCAAGTCTATTTAATGGGCCATATCAAGTGTGTGCATAATCGCTCATATCTAGTCGATATAATGGACGGACGCAGATACACTCGGGCCCAGAACACAGAACGATTATGCGAGATTGCAAACGCGTGCTTCCCACATGTTTTACAAATGTTAAATGAAAATAAGAGGGTACCATGAAGTGAAAAAGATTTGGATTAAACTGACCAGATCAGTGTTAATCCTGTTCATGCACGACGAGACGAGGCGTTCGAAATTCGCGAGCAAAATGCGTGTTTACTCATGTTTCCAAGACCATGTCTTGAAATGCAATTCGATAAAACTCAATAAAAAGGAGCGAACTTTTAACGCAATTGCATTCAATTTCTGTCAAACATTTCGATCAATATATTGACCAATCAACGCGTCTGTTTACTTTGAATTCAACTGGGTGATAACGTCATCCAGTTCCTTCTTTTTTTTTTCATCGCCCACTTCGATGATCGTCATCATCACATCAACGTCATTTTTTTAATTCAAAGCATGAATTGCATTTATTGCGCAATATTACGTCACGCATTCATTCGATGAACAACCAATATCGGTAGAACTAACGCAACTAAAGACAGGATGATTAGTACCAAAGAAGAATTTCTGCCAGTTTATAAACGTTTAATCGTAAACATTGCAAACATATGGCTCGATTAGAACAAATAAAAACAGATGCAACTAAAATTTAAAAAAACTTCCATTAACTCGTAGTTGGGATTACTTTCAAAATAACATAACACAGTTACAAGTTACATGCGGCTATATTTGGCCAAACAACCCGTAATGATAAATTAATAAATCATGTCACTGCATTTAAGGCTCGTAAACATATGGCATTCGCCAAATGTCTAAAAATGGCCACGTGTTTCGTCTGTTTTTTATTGTTGTGGTTTTATTAGAGTCGCAGTATCGAGCGTCCATAAAACCTAACTAATAAAAATATTAAATTTGCATGAAATACGATTTTTCCGTCATAGCTTTATTCCTGAAATCCTAGACGAGTTCAAAAATGCTCTCCATTTTCACATGCACTTGTATGTTGCTTTTTAAAAAAAATTAACATACAGTAAGGGGCACTCAGACTGAAGCTTTGCGAATCCCCACGCAATTTTGCACGGTTGCCCTGGTTATTTTCTTTCCGTTCTAAAGTAAAACGCCACGTTCCATGGCTGCCATGTTTGTATCCTTTTCGTTCTAAAGTAAAACGCCACGTTCCACGGCTGCCTTGTGTTTTTCTTTTCGTTCTAAAGTAAAACGCCACGTTCCATGGCTGACATGTTTTTTTTCTTTTCGTTCTATAAAGCAGAACGCCACGTTACATGACTGCCATGTTTTTCTTTTCGTGCTATAAAGCAGAACGCCAGTTCCATGGCTGTCATGTTTTTTTCTCCTTTTTGTTCTATAAGCAGAACGCCATGTTTCATGGCTGCCACGTTTTTTTCTTCTTCTTGTTCTTAAGTAATACGCCACGTTCCATGGCTGCCGTGTTTGCATTCTTTTCGTTCTATAAAGCAAGAGCGCCACGTTACATGGTTGCCATGTTTTTTTCTTCTTTTTGTTCTTAAGTAAAACGCCACGTTCCATGGCTGCCGTGTTTGCATTCTTTTCGTTCTAAAGTAAAACGCCACGTTTCATGGCTGCCATGTTTTTTTCTTCTTTTTGTTCTAAAGTAAAATGCCACGTTCCATGGCTGCCATGTTTGCATTCTTTTCGTTCTAAAGTAAAACGCCACGTTCCATGGCTGACAAGTTTTTTTTCTTTTCGTTCTAAAGTAAAACGCCACGTTCCATGGCTGACAAGTTTTTTTTTCTTTTCGTTCTAAAGTAAAACGCCACGTTCCATGGCTGCCATGTTTTTTTTCTTCTTTTCGTTCTAAAGTAAAACGCCACGTTTCATGGCTGTCATGTTTTTTCTTCTTTTTGTTCTAAAGTAAATGCCACGTTCCATGGCTGACATGTTTGTATCCTTTTCGTTCTAAAGTAAAACGCCACGTTCCATGGATGACATGTTTTTTCTTTTCGTTCTATAAAGCAGAATGCCACGTTCCATGGCTGTCATGTTTTTTTTCTTTTTCTTCTTAAGTAAAACGCCACGTTCCATGGCTGCCATGTTTTTTTCTTCTTTTCGTTCTAAAGTAAAACGCCAGGTTCCATGGCTGTCATGTTTTTTCTTTTCGTTCTAAAGTAAAACGCCACGTTCCATGGCTGCCATGTCTGCATTCTTTTCGTTCTAAAGTAAAACGCCACGTTCCATGGCTGACAAGTTTTTTTCTTTTCGTTCTATAAAGCAAAACGCCACGTTCCATGGCTGCCATGTTTTTTTCTCTTTTCGTTCTAAAGTAAAACACCACGTTCCATGGCTACCATGTTTGCATCCTTTTCGTTCTAAAGTAAAACGCCACGTTCCATGGCTGCCATGTTTGTATTCTTTTCGTTCTAAAGCAAAACGCCACGTTACATGGCTGCCATGTTTATCTCTTTTCGTTCCAAAGTAGAACGCCACGTTCCATGGCTGCCATGTTTATCTCTTTTCGTTCCAAAGTAGAACGCCACGTTCCATGGCTGCCATGTTTTTAATTTTTGTTCTAAAGTAAAACGACACGTTACATGGCTGCCATGTTTTTTCTTTTCGTTCTATAAAGCAGAACGCCACGTTACGTGGCTGCCATGTTTTTTTCTTCTTTTTGTTCTAAAGTAAAACGCCACGTTCCATGGCTGACATGTTTTTTCTTTTCGTTCTATAAAGCACGCCACGTTTCATGGCTGTCATGTTTTTTCTTCTTTTTGTTCTAAAGTAAAACGCCACGTTCCATGGCATGGCTGACATGTTTTTCTTTTCGTTCTAAAGTAAAACGCCACGTTCCATGGCTGCCATGTTTGCATTCTTTTCGTTCTATAAAGCAAAACGCCACGTTCCATGGCTGCCATGTTTTTTTCTCTTTTCGTTTTATAGTATAACGACACATTCCTTGGCTGCCATGTTTGTTTTTCTTTTCGTTCTCAAGTAGAACGCCACGTTCCATGGCTGCCATGTTTTTCTCTTTTCGTTCTAAAGTAAAACGCCACGTTCCATGGCTGCCATGTTTTTTTCTTTTCGTTCTCAAGTAAAACGCCACGTTCCATGGCTGACAAGTTTTTTTCTTTTCGTACTCAAGTAGAACGCCACGTTCCATGGCTGCCATGTTTGTATTCTTTTCGTTCCCAGGTAGAACGCCACGTTCCATTTCCGTTCCACAGTTGCCACGATCACATTGTCTCCGTTCTCGGTTCTCCCATCTGACGCCATTGGTGTGAAACGGCGGCGGCGCGACGATCGCGTGCTCAAAAATTGACCGAAATCGAAACATGTTCGGGGAGTAGGTGTTGTCGATGTCTTCTTCTTTTTCTTCTTCTTTTCGTTTGATGTTTTGTGCGTCCTAGAGTATAGTTTGAGTGCGCGAAGCAAGCGCGCTATTATTGCGCATTACGTGCGTAACGAGCGACGAGCTGTGAGCTAAAAATAGCTTCTTTTCTGTTTAAAAGGGAAAAAAGGCGCTTTGGAGGGGCATTTGGACCCCCTGGCTGCCTGTAGATTCTACGGCTCGATAAGAGAGGTTGTTTCTCTCTCTCTCTCGTTCATGGATACGCGCCAGCGATGGACTATGGATTCGCACTTCATTAAAGCCTCCGTTCGACAATGGGGGCGCCACCGTGCATGGGGGACGCTCGAAAAGGTCCGGTGCAGAAATAAGGCAAAGGGTGGTTTTAAGAAGAACACCTTTTTACGCTGCCCATTGGTTACGAAATGAAATACTCTACCGATTATCATGTGACCATTTCATTAAAGAGTCATTGTCGAAAACATTATTAAAAAACGATGCCATTTTTTCTTACGTGCGATAAAATTGTCCTAAAAAAATGGCGTTTTCATCCCCCCCTTCTCCCTCCCCCTTCCCAAAAAAAGACACTCCCAATTTCCTGTAACAATGATATCATTTGCATAAAATGTGACATTTCCAAATATAAATAATGCCGACTTTTCCAAAAATCGACCCTTTTTCTTAACAAATGAAGAATTTTTCCTGAAATCAAACGTTTACTAAAACAAATATGATGACTT
>JAQGBX010006587.1:0-12319 GCA_034698745.1 Megaphyllum sjaelandicum
GTTAAACGTCATTTTAGTGAAATTCCCATTTGTCTATCTCAATTAATCAACGAGTTACAACCCAAAGCTCACAATTTTTTGAACAACCCTCGTATATGTGTATACGAAGTTAAACAGTTATTTGTTGTGTATACAGTACATGTCATGACTAACACATGCATGATTAGTCGTTAGTCTTGATTGACCTGCCCATCTCTGGTTTCTAAGTACGTATTTTGACCTTATTAAATAATGGTGTAGTTATCGTCCAGATTTAAACGAAATTTGCTAGGGGTTTGAGTAAAAAACTGATTACTTTTTTAACAAGTGATTAAATTTGTTCAGCTGTACAGTTCTTGTACTCCAGTTTATTTACGAAATGTGTAAATAGGAAAAATTAACTTTAAAACAGTTGATAACGTAAAACTTTCAGCTTTTGAATTTCTCCAATGATTATTGGGGTTTTTTTTCCAAATCACTTGGGAAATGGGAGAAATAATGTGGTTCATGATTCATAAAACATGACCCACTGCTCAATTGTCAGCTTTATGGAGACCAGTAACAGTCAAGAAGGCCATAAAATAAACTGCAGATTACTTTATACTAATAAACTATAAACTTTATATCTGCAATGCTAGATATTGTCACAATCAAAATTTAATAATTTTATGTTAGGCCCATTTGCAGGCTTTTTTTAAAAATTTTCCAGTATAAATTTGCAAAATTTTCAACAGTGTCTGAAGACAAATTTGCCAAATTGTTCACGTTTTCCGGGCACAAATGTAATCGTAAATCACATACTTGTAAGATTTTAAAGCACAAATTTGTGAAATTTTAAACAGTTTCCGAGGACAAATATGCGAAATTTTCAATGGTTTTTGAAGGCAAACCCACAAAATTTACTACATTTTCAGAGCAGAAATTTGCAAATTTTAAAACTTTTCATGATACAAATTTGCACGATTTTCGAACACAAATTTGTAAAATTTTCAACATTTTTCTATGTTAATTTTGAATTTTTTTTAAAAATTGTCATTAGTAAATTTAATATCGTCGTGGGTATATTTTGCGAAATCGTGGATAATCTCCGCATATGTCAATTTTGATACTGCCATTGGTCTCGGGTATTTCTTTAAAAACCTAGAAAGTCAGGCTTATTGGGGAGCGTGTAAAATAACTTTTATGCATTTCCCCAATGGGAAAAATACTAAATGGTGAGAGCAATACAAGAATGCAAAAGTGTCGACATTTCTTAAAGATGCTTAAAATCTTGAATGATTCACGATAGGTTTGTTTTTAAAATGGGTGACATCTGTATACTTGAAGTAAGACTAGCAAAGAAGTCTGATCTTTCTGTAGTCGCAATTTTTCTCTGATTTCCTTTCTTTTTACCATTTCACATTATATACATTTTGATTTTTTTTAATTGTTTCTCCCTCAGATTGCCATGACTCTACAGTTGTATACTGCCGAAATTTTGAAATCTCTGATGCGTAGTGAACGAAATCAGCAAGTCATGTGTGATGCTGGCCTGCCTCATGAGCTGCTATGCCGCTGCAATGCAGCCCTTGAAGATGACTGCCACCCGCTGCATAGTCCACTCCAGTACATGTTGGAGCGCTTGGCAGCACAGGCATTAGAGCCGAAAGACCTCAGGTAAGACGTATATTTGCTTTTTATAAGTTACAAGGTACCCATAGACCTGGAAAAGCTGAAAAAGTCAGGGAACTTGAAAATGTCTGGAAAAGTCAAGGAAGAATTGCTTATTTTCATGTTATCATCTTAACACAATTAAAAATTAATGCTTCTACAATGTACTTGTATAGCTCAGAGCTCATTTGAAAACTTTTTTACATTTTCCCAGTTCAAATTTGCCACAGTTTCTGAGGACAAATTTGCAAGATTTTCCACATTTTTCGAGTACAAATTTGTACAATTTTCCACGTTTTCCGAGTACAAATTTGAAAAGATTTCCACGTTCTCCAAATACAAATTTGCACTATTTTTATACTCTTCCTGATACAAATTTGCATTATTTCTAACTTTTTCCAAGCACACATTTTCAACTTTTAACGAGTTTTAAAGACTTATAACATTTTCCAAATACAAAATTAAATTTTTCTATGCAAATTTTGAAAAATTCTCGTGGATAACATTAAACATTGGCAGATGTCAATTTTTGACATTGTCATTCGTCTTGGAAATTTTTTTAAAACCTGGAAATGTCTGGGAAGTTGGCAAGGAAATTTCTGGGGGAACCCTAAGTATGTACTGCATGTCCACAATGCTTAAATTTATGTTAATGGATGAAATGTTTACTAGTTCATCAAGTTGTTGATTCTAAGCATGTCTTTGTTTTAGCATATGAATATCAGAAAATGTAAAAGTGTCATCCATTTTCATCCTGTTAGAATACATGTAATTCGTTTTGAGGTGCACTGGTTTTATGCAAGATTTAGACATTTTTTTAATACATCGATGTACTGTATATAAGATTTTCAAAATATAATTTAGCATTTTGAAATAATTATTTTGTCAGTATCATTTTAAAAAAAACTAAAAACATGGTTCATTTGTTATTTTATTTTTTTGAAATCCTAATAGAACTTGAATTTTGCAGGGATTTTCTTCGGTTGGGACATCCATTGTCTTGTAAGGCCTTTGACAGTTGGAAGCCCGAGAACAAAGATAGCAATGGAAACAGCGCTTACCCGGCCAACAAAAGAGAAGGTGGTCCAGTGCCATTAACCAGGGTGAAGACGCTTGTCTCTATGACCACCCCTAGAGACTTTCGGGTGAATGGAGCTTCTCTCATCCCTTCCTTTGTGGAATTCGACATGAGCAATGAGGGTTTTGGGTGCCTCTATCTTCCGAGTATTGCTCCGCAGAGCGTTTCGGGACCTTCGGTGGTCAGCGTTGGAATGGTTGGTGGAGGGGATACATCTGTTCTGGGCGGCGTTGGAAATGGTTAGTATTTTATTCCCATTATTTTGATTTTCTAGTTGTACAACTTCTCAACAGGTTAAATATCATAATTTATGTCCCTAGCAGCCCATGCACCCTTAAACCTCCAACTCCAACTAACAAAATGTTAAGAAACATCTAACAATATTGGTTTTGCATCAATTGTTAAAGTACCTTATTAATGTCCATAACCAAATTTGTGGTATTTCGCTGCTTGTTGCGTTCCCTATGTAAAATTTTCCCATATGACGTAACAGTTTTATTAAAGCTTAACAAGGAATATGTGATGTCTCCGAGTTTTAAGTTTGCGGACATATTTGACTTTCCTGAACATTGTCATAATGCATTCAGGCTAATTTACAAAGTGAGACCTAATTATGAATTTTGCAGTTAAATATCTTGCAATATAAACACACTAATTGGAGTTTTCTTTGGCAGTAATAATTCTTTTTGTAACTTATACAATTGTAAATTTATGGAATTCTGTACTCATCACTTTAGATTCTTAGAGGATTGAAATTAAAGAGGCAATATTCTGAAAAATGTTTTCAGCTCATTTTCAGATACTTTTTCTGCATGATTCGTACTGTTATATTTATCATCAACATAGTGTCAGAATGGTAATTGAAAGAATTTCCTTTTAGGTGATCGTATTTTTCCTCCACAAACCGGGCTCACCTATTCAACGTGGATTTGTGTAGAAAAATTTAGTGATCCAAGAAGTGACCCTCATTGCGTTTGCCTCTTGTCACTGGTTCGCCATGTGCACAACAAAGATGATCACCTGATGTGCCTCAGTGTACTCCTTTCCGCACGTGATAAAGCACTAATAATTTCCACGCAGGAAACTCCAATCTCGCAAGCAGGTATATAAACTTGTTTCCTTTGTTTGTTAATTTACTAGTATGCATATCAAAGTTAGGTTTTCATTTTTCATTATACGAGGGGTGGTCAGTAAGTTTCTGCAATTCATTTTTTTTTTAAATCTAACTGTATTGATTTTACAAAAATTAGACCTCATTATCAATTCTGCAGTTAAATAATTGGACATAATTGGAGATTTCATTGGATGGATGTTCATTAAGTTTCCACAATAATTTTTCGAAAAATCCGGCTAAATGGATATTACTGAAATTTGGTAATGCATGTTAACGTCATCCATTATTATAAAAATTTCCATTTTTGGAGATGCATTTGTCCCATCGTTCTGGCAACGATTATATGCCTCGTTCAAAAAAACGCAGTCGTTTGGCATTTAAGCCAATGCTATCAAATCAGCATTTCTGCCAGACACTGGCCATCCACTTCTCTGAGCATATTTCACAGTTGACTGTCCATTTCTTAACTTTTCAATCCACTCATAAAAAAAATATTTGGACATTACTTGGGCCTTAAACATTTTACACACATCTGTTCCTGAAATGCCTTCAAAAGTTAAAAAAACGAGTAATGGACGACTGCTGAGTCACTAACTCCTCAGAGTCTATCTTTACGTTTTATTTTGAAGGAAGTGAAATTTTTTAATGTTCAGAAATGAATGAGTATGATTTAATCAGTATGATTAAAATCCATGCCGCCATTTTTTTTTAAAATATCTGTGGAAGCTTAATAAACACCCCTCGTAGATTGATAGTTTCTTACAAAAACAATAAATATGCCAAAAACGAGTTCACTTGATATCGAACTTGGGAATTTAATGATATCATCTTAAACATGCAGTTTTGAAGAAAATTATTTCGCGTCTTTTTTCCTACAGCACTTGCTGATTGGGAGCCTGATGTGATTGGTGATGGATGCATCCGGATATGGTGCCCGGAGCTCATTCAAGAAGGCCAATGGCACCATGTTGTTCTTGTTCTTAATCGTGCAGTGTTGAAAAATAGTTCAATGTCCCTCTACATTAATGGACAGCATATCAAAACTCAGAGGGTAAACATTTCTTGTTTATAACATAATTTTAAAGATCATCTTTAAATTGTCTTAACAAGTAAAGTGCATAGGTTTTGGTTTTCATCATTTTCGCTGACACCAATCTCATGAAAGAATTTTCTTGTCTGTCATATACATTATAATGTTTATAGTTGCCATCAAAACCAGACAAAATTCCCCCAAACCAGAGCTTTTATGGATTGAACAAATTGCATACACGAGGATTTGCAAATGGTGTTTTGTCATTTATTTTCAAACAAGTCCATCATTTCATTATCAAATTAAACGTAAACTAGACTCATAAATCTTTAAAAATATAGTATTATTTTCACAGACAATTTATGAACTTGAGTTCACTTGAAAGAAAAACAATGATAATTTTTCAATTTTATGAACCTTGGCTGTTATCCAAGGGTAAATTATTCTTGCTCTAAAAAAATCTAAAATGTGGTCTCAGTTTTTCTGAGTGACCATTTAGGTATAAAATTCCAGATTGTTAATTTAGCATTCTTATGTATGGTGGTATTAACTTGTTTTCTGAATGGTCACCTTATGTTCCAGCTTCATTACATTTCCCAAAACCCTGGTGGAGGTGCGGCCAATCTGACTGTGGCCTCATCAGTGTATGGGTACATAGGAACTGCTCCTTCTAGAAGGAGGCATTCACGTTTAACTTGGAAGCAAGGTCCCTGTCAATTACTTGAGGACATGTTCTCTGCAGCAACGATCCAAGCAATTTTTCACCTTGGTCCGAATTATCTTGGAAGTCTTCAAGCCCCCATTTCAAATGGTAAGACATGATCAAGGATCTTCTTATTAATTTACCAGTTTTGTCATTTCTCAAAGATAAAGCTCACTTATACTTGTGTTTAAGCAATATTACCATACCAAATGAAAAACAGTTAAATGCATGATGGACTTTTATGTCCGATGTGGGAAATAATTTCTTTTTAATATTTATTTTTGCTTGTATTAAAAGTTCAAAGTTTTAAGAAATAGCATCTTGTTATTATGGAAACATTCGAAATGCATCATGAAAATTCCTGTAATTTGAATGATACTTTCTAACTAGTTTTAATTAAAATTATAGGGATGCCAGCTAACAATGCATATTGTTTTTGTACAATAAACATGTAGAAGTCAGACATGCAGATTGTTTCTTAAAACATTTTAAAATAAAAGTGCACTAAATATTTCTCAATACTCATGAATTTAAATAAAACGTTTCACCGAACAGGTAATGAAGCATTGGGCCCTCTTGTCCCCGAAGACAAGGTGATTTTTGGCCTCAATGCAATCGCTATGTCTGGCTTGACCCTTGCACGGATCCGTAAGGTTTATAGCAAAGTGGATAGCAAGACTATCGCCAAACAACTGGGGATGTCTTCTCATGAAAATGCAACTCCGATTTACATTCTGCACAATTCTGCTGGACATCTATCTGGGCCAGCCCGAAGCTTGGGAGGAGTATTAATTGGATATTTGGGTAGGAATTATCCATGATTTGTTAAGTGTTGCTTTTAAGAAAGGGTGAAGAATTAAAGTAATGGAGCGTTTTAATTGCTGCATTAATTTTACTCGTGTATCACATCAAAGCTTATTATGTTAGCTTCCGAGAACAAATTTGCAAAATTATACTTTTCGTAATATAAATTGTCTAGTTTTCCAACCTTTTCCAGCAGAAATCTGCAAAATTTTTCAACTGTTTTCAAGTAAAGATATGTAAAAATTTTGACAAGGAGAAATTTGGAAAACTTTTAGCAGATTCTGAGGAAAAATTTGCAAAGCTCTCAACCTTTTTAGAGTACATATTTTCAAAATTGTATACATTTTCCGAATACAAATCTACAAATCTGCAAATTTTGACAAAATTACAAAAAATTCTTTGTTAACTTTAAACATTTTTCAAAATGTTCATTACTTTAGTAAATTTTGGAAAACATTGAGTACTGTCCTCTGTACATCGGCTACTAGTTCTTGTGGATTACACAAGGTGGATCTTAGTTGGCCAAATGACCTATTGAGATGATTTTTACTAATTTTTTTCTAAGAAAATCCTGTATGAAAATTGTATGCAACAAATTTTGAAGAGTAAATATGCAGACAGTAACTTGATTTTTTTAATGCAAAAATGACATTTGACTGCTTTTTAATAATAATTTCTACATCCACAAAAGCAATCTAGAAACATGACGGAATTTCATCATTTCATCATTTTAAAACTTAGTAATAATAATAAACACAATTATTTGTTGTTCAATCTAGGTGCTCGCACGTTTTGTCCTAGACCTGTTGCAAGGATGATTGAAAACGTTGGTGGATGCTCTACCCTATTGGGTTTGATTGCGATGGCTAATGATGTTGAGGAGCTGTATGCTGCTGTAAAGGCGCTGGTTTGCATTGTAAGAAGCAACAAAGCGGCACAACTTGAAATGGACCGTATACGGGGTTACCAAGTAAGGTTGTGTTGAACTAGATGTGGCGTAAAAATCCTAAGGGTTTAAAATAAACTTTTCTCAATTTCTTTATATTATTTCTGGTCAGACTCTGGCAATGCTGCTGAAGAAGAAGCGCTTATTGCTGAATAGCCACATCCTTCACTTGACCTTTTCTCTCGTGGGAACTGTGGACAGTGGGCGGGAAAACACAGTTATTCCAAACACTACATCCTTCCTTGACTTACTATGCGATCTTGAAGTAAGTAGCTTTACCTCGACATTCTGTTTATCAAGGTGGCCAGAGGTCAGGGAAGTCATGGAAAAGTCAGGGAAATTTTCCCAAATAAAAGCAAAGCGCTATCCCTGTACTCAGTTTGCTAGCAGCTCCATGTCCAATCCTCTTCAATTCAATTCAACTCAGTACTATATTATCAGTAAATGACCCCGTGACCATTCCCGGGCTATACCCCGCGACAAGCAGCGCGGACTATTGCCCGCGACATAGCATCACGGACTACACCTCGTGACCATTCCCTGGTTATATCCCGCGACAAGCAGCGCGGACTATCGCCCGCGACATAGCATCACGGGCTACACCCCGTGACCATTCCCGGGCTACACCCCGCGACAAGCAGCACGGACTATTGCCCGCGGCATAGCATCACGGACTACACCCCGTGACCATACCCCGCGACAAGCCTAGGCCCCACAATAGTGATCCCTAGGTACTTTTCACTCGAAACAACATTTAAAGGAACACCACCTAGATTGCAGTCAGGTGGCCAAAAAATTGTCATTTTCAATTTTCCTGACTTTCCCTTTTCCTGACAATTTCCCTGACAGAACTTGCTATAGACCTGTAACAAAATCTAGTGTTTTGCTAAGCTTCTCATTGCAGTTGTTATTTTAATTTTCATTCTGAAAAAAAAAATTGATATGCATTAACGAGTAAGTTTTGGTCAGGTAATTTTGGATTTTAGTCAGGGAAAAGTCAGGGAAATTAAAAATGAAAAAGGTGTGGCCACCCTGGTTTATTTATTGTCATCCTGCCATGGCTTTTTAAATGCCCATCCTCACCCTCAGAATAGGAAGCCAACAGGAAAATAAAATTTAAAAGTGGTTTTCACAATGAAACTATGCAGTTATGTCATTGAATCTGCAAAGATTTTCCTGTAAATTATAAGGAACAATTGGAAAAATTGAATGTTTTGTTCATAAAATTTGGAAGTTGTTCATTCTTGAAGTATTGCGGTTCTGTCGATGGATAATTTAACAAAAAAAAATATACTTGATTGAATTGTTGTATCCACCTTGCATAATTTCAGAAAAATTGGAGAAATTTAACTATACATTATATTGCTCATTATGTTATACAACCATTTTTTTTGTTTTTAATGAAAGAGATAAACAGTACACGAAAATGTGATCATTTATTTAATGTAATATGTCAGTTTTTGCTTTTATCGTTTTTAAAAATGCATTCGTTTCCTCAAATTTCCCATAATTTTAGATAATGATGCACAACAATTCACTTGGGCTGCAGTTTTGTCTGAGTTTATGATTTTTTGGCTGTCTTATCCACTATTGATAAAAAAATATGTCAATGATGAATGATTTTTTTAGTTTATTAAAAAATGCATTGTCTGACTTTTCAAAAGGTTTTCCATAGCAGGTTAAAATTGTCTAACAAATGTTAAAGTGGATTGTACCTTTCAAATCTTTCAAGTAAATTCCAAAGAAATTGTAGTTTTCGAATATTTCTTTCCAGTGACTTAAATGATAAACAAAATATCATTTGAATAAATGAATTTGACTTTTACAAGTGTGGACACTCTTAATTTAATTTTTTTTAATTTCATTACATATATTTTAAAACAGCAACTTTTAAATCTAATGTAAGTCTACTATAAACATGTAAATGTAGCTTTGCTTCAGGTGATATCTAATGTTGAGATTATGTAACCGCATTATTAACAGAGATTATTTTTTATTTCATATTTAGATATGGCACGAAGCTCCCGGTGATTTGCAGAGATCTCTTTACGAACATTTCTTTGAATTAGTCACCGAGTCCAGGTATTAATTTTACGCATTCTTTTTATTCTTCAGATTATGGAAACTCTGAGAACATGCCCAACTCGGAGAAATTTTGTTTGGAAGATGGCACAGGTTCGCTTTGTTGCTTAAAAAAGTCATTTTAGCAATACTCAAACTTAAAAAGGATTATTTTGTAGCTATGCTGACAATTTTCAAACAGAAATCTGAATTTGTTGTTTGAGTCATAGATTATGATAGTATTTCCAAATGTTTAAAAACGAGAATAATTTAAGAATAAAATCATGAACATCTCAACATGATTCACCAGAAATTCAATACGCTTTTTAATTTTTTAAGAATTTCTTCAGCTAAGGTGTAAAGGCTATTTACAGAAATCTCAGCTGTCTTAACCGTTTTTTTGTAAATGTCAAAAGTTCACGAAAACCTTGCTCGAAACATTCACAATTGCCTATTTCATTTTTCTTTTTTTACTTATATTTTAGTGAGCATGGCGCCAATCTCAAATTAATGCGCAGTCTTGGCATGGTGCCCAAGTTATTACACATCTTGAAAGACCCTAATCTGTCCAATGCAACAACTCACATAATAAATAACCTGCTGGCTGTGCTTTTGTACAACACCAAGAATAGTAGCGACCTTCTAAGGTAGTAATGGTTAAATATGTATTCTGGTTTTTGCTATCGTGCGCATGAGTTGTAAAATTTACTGAAAGTGAAATCTTCAAACATGATCATGAAGTTTAACACATTTCACAGGTTTGGACAATTTGTGGCTTCCACGTTGCCCGGTTTTTTGGTAAGCGAGAAACATTTGTCGCTGGACGAGCCCCATGATAGGAAAAACGGCAATGATGATGGTAAGACATTTTTGTAATTAATCAGTTAATCTTATATCTTTAACGAATAGTGCAAGGTTAGGTAGCTGATTGGTAAAACACTCTAGCCTTGCATTTAGATACCCAGATCAGCTGTCCATACATTAAATTTTGTGACTTTCCTACAGGGTAGAATAGGATTTATCGCCCTCCTAAACATGATGAGCTCCTAAGTACTGTGGGCTTTTATTCAGTTTCATTAAGTTTCCAGTCATTTTAGGATATATGAACTAAACACATGAGGAAATTTATAAAAAAAGATCCTCATTTTGTTTTTTATGCCTTTGTATGAAGGTTATAATGACTGTCCTCAATGTTTCAAATTTCGTAATCTCCTTCTTAAAAGTATGTTAATTCATGTGATAATATTTTATAAAGGTGCATTTGTAAATATTTTTTTGAAATGATAATCTGCGATAAATTGATTTGCAAAATTATTTTAAGTTACAGGAAACGCGTTTTGGGTAGTCCATTTATGTTAAAAGTTATGTAACACAAATATATTTTAAAAATGTTTATTCGCCTATGTCTTTGTTGGGGGAGAAATTTGGCTACATTTTGTTTTTAGAAACATTGATAGAAAATGCCAAGATAATTACACTTTCAAATTACTAATGTTACGTTTTGAGGAAAGCATTTAAAAAAATATTTAAGTTATGAATTATTGCTTTACTTGGTTTTGAAAAAGTTTAAAAGTTTATTCAAATGGTATTCAGTTATGTAAACATTAACATATTTAACAAATATCTTATTTCTGTCCTATTTTTATGTAGTTTTAAAATTGTTTTGCAAAACTAAACAGTGTATGTGAGTTTTGAAAATCATTCGAAATTTCTATCGTTATGATTTTTAACATGTTAAATAATTCTAGGATAGGCAAAAGTAGTTTTTCGGTCACTATTCTGATATCGTCAATCTCCTAATTTTCAGACACAAATGAGCTTGCTGATGTGGTGTCTGCACAGGCCATACTACTTAGAAACCGTTGCTTAAACCTGTTATTTTCATTATTTCATAATGGAAACAAGCCAGTCAACCATGCGTAAGGAATCTGTTATACATTTATTGTTATACGTTTATTGATAAGTGCTTTGGCTATTCAATGATGAACAACAATGTTGTCTTTTTTCTTTCAGTTTTTGTGAGGATGTGGTTCGGACTTTGGGATTCGATTGGCTACTGCTTTTCTTGCAAGGCCACGTCCATTCCACCACAGTGATTTTGGCTCTACGAATTCTTCTCGTAATGCTTAACAGCCAGAATTTGATGCTGAAGTTTCGGGAAGGATCTGGAAATGGAGGCTGGCTTCAGGACACTGAACCTGTCCTAGAAAACCGCATGGGAGTGGTGCTCGGCTTTAATGTGGGAACTGCCAGCACAAAACTACCTACAAATCGAGACGTCAAAGAGGATGCGTTTCATGTTCCTGGCTTCCAGATGCTGCAAATGCTTCTTCCAAAACATATCCATATTCCCGAATTGTACTTTCTGTTACTGGCCCTGTTGCTCGGGCAACCTGTGAAGCATTTACCTGGAAACTTGCAGGTAAGGTCTTTATTTTTATAAGAAACTAACCAAAAAACCCGACTTTGCCTTGTCCGTACACTAACATTAAACAGACACAATCCAAATTAATTTCGGAAGTTGCCCATGGTCCTTTAATCATGTATAATTGTGACCTGGTTAATTTGTATATCATAATGTGTCCGATTAATTTTTACAAAATTTCTCATTAAATCTTCAGAAAAAGGTCTGATTAAATTCCCGTATTTTGGTAAATTCAATCGGACATTTTGTTAAAGATTAATCGAAAATTTTCTGAAGATTTAATCGGACATTGTTAAAGATTAATTGGACATTTTGTTAAAGATTTAGTCCGACATTTTGTTAAAGATTAATAGGACATTTTTGAAAATTTGATCGCACATTCCTAGCCGACCTGTCACATACAAACATACATATCCACCCCACCCACCCACATGCATCTCTTCATTATACATAGAGCAAGGTGGCTTAGAGGTTAGCATCCTCGTCTTGCATTCGGTAGACTCAGGTTCGATTCCCGGGTCGGCTATCT